>CM070514.1:32993295-33197611 GCA_036346375.1 Guadua angustifolia | reverse complement strand
GATAGTCCGTGCCCGGAGGCTATTGGTTCTTAGGTTTTGGCACCCCTTGCCGTCCATAATTATGCTCGTATCCGTGGTTGGATAACAACCGCAACCGGGAGCGGATTTGGCACAATTGTTTAAATGTGGTTCATACACCCGGGTTGGCTCTCGGCACCGTGAGGTCGTTACCACAAACACTGCCGCCTAATATCCTTCCCCGTAGTTCGGCCTTACCGCACAAAGGCCATGGGTCAGGTTTGGAAGGAACGGCAGAATGTGGAGGCCAAAACCGTGAATCAATATTACCCCATGCGCCGACTTTTGTTGTCATAATCAGATTGAATGCGTCTCCCGGCATTTATTTATCTTTGCAATAACCTGTATGTGCGTGAGTAAAACTTAAAGCTTTGGCTCAATTTGAGAAGAAAAGTTAAGGGTCGCCTGGCTCCGAGTGGTCGCCTCAGTATTGGGGGCTGGTCGCCCAAGGCTCCGAGTGGTCGCCCAAGCAAGATGGGTCGCCCCATCGCCTGGTTGGGCGCCACTAATGCGTAAGCCGATAAGTATTCTAAGTAATACTCTTGCTTGTTCGCTATGAAAATACTAAAATTAATCAAATTATGCATGGTTATTATGGATGTCGAAACCCGACGGCTCCTTGGTGATAAAGGAAAGTCTTCAATGTGAGTGTTTAGTAAAGTCAGTGACCAGTGTAAGTTGGGCACGGAGCTCAAACACGGCTCGTACACCTCGGGTTGGCTCTAGAAGCACCACGGTTGTCACAAGGAGCTGGCCTGCCCAAGGCCACCTCTGGGACTTACATTGCCACACTGGGTACGATTCTAAGAGATCACAAGGATTTAAGTTCAAGAGGTTTCAAACCAATGATAACCCCGCATAAAATCTTGACAAGAAAATCATTCTATGCTCAAACACAAACTATTGCGCTTCAAAGTCGGGCTTTGCCTAAGCCCTATGTAACTTATGCGATAATGCTTACACTTGTGGCTAGTTGCATGCAACCTTTGCAGAATTTCGGGACATTGCTTAGGCTCGAAGCCTAATTGGTGCCTTAGCCGAAGGCAGTGCATCACACCGACAATTTCAAAGCATGCAATATCGGATAAGCATGGCAAGCAAACATAAAGGTAAAACTCGAAGCATCCATTACAACTAAAGTTAATTGAAATGTTCTTATGCATAAAAAGGAAGCCGATCAACAAAAGAAGTAAAAGAAAAATGGGGTGGCGGCTTAGCCCTCACTCATCGCCAACGCCGATGTCGCTTGGCGTTTTCTCCGCCACCGGGTGGTAACATCCATGGTCCGGCCAGACTTTTGCAACTGCTCGCCAGTATTCGCGGCCGCCGCAGACACGCGCTCTCCGCCAGGCGCTCCTCATGATGCCGGTCTCCATCGCCGCCATCGGGTCCAAGGAAGCATCGCGGCCGCCCAACAAGCAAGCACGGCGGTGGCGGTCATCACAAGAAATCTCTTGCCCTCCTCGGCCGAGCGCGGCGGCCGTGGCGCGGCAATCCCGGAGCCTCCGCTGCTTGGTTGGCGCATGCATCAAGGGCGTGTGTCTTGAGGACGTCCAAAGACCACGCCCAGAGGTTCCAGCATCTTTGATGCGCCAAAAGCTCTTGAGCATGGCGGCGAGATTACCTGAGGCGGTCACCTCATATTCGGAGGTCCTCTCGCCGCGCCTGCCCTTTCGCTCGCCTGCTGCATGGTGACCGTGGTGGTCGCGGTGGTCCTTCTCTCGCCACCGTGGTCCGACCTCTCCCGCCTCCCGCTTAGCTCATCGATGGCCCGTCTGGCTCGGCCGTCCGCACCATGCCCGGCGGCCGTGGCAGGAGTGCGCTAAGCGAAGCCAGGTAAGTTGCCGAGCTGGTGAAGAGCTCAGCGAGCGTTCGCGGGGTGGTGATGGTCCGGAGGCGAAGTTGGAGAGGTGCACTGCGTCGGGCCGCCGCCCAGCCTCCCGTGGTAGTGGCGGTTACGGCTCCGGCGGAAGTCTCCGCCAGGGCGCAGTGGCGTCTCGCTCCATGGGAGCATCTTGAGGCCGCCTTGGCGCCGCCTCAGCCGAAGCCGCCTTGGGACCTCCACCGCCTTGTTTCGGTGGCGGCCGGGTCCTGCAGGAGGTGGTGGCGCGCTGAGGGCGAGATCGCGCCACAGAGGAGTCGGAGAAGGCCGCCGCTGCGCGATCGGGCGCCGTGGTCGCCGGAGCCGGCGTCATTGTGGTGGCACCGGTGGCAGCCGGTGGCGCCAAGGTGGAGATGCCGGTGTCGCTGGCGGCGGCACGGTTGCGGCTGCCGCAATTGGGCGGCGCAGCCGCTACCAGAAGTCACCGCCACCTTTGCACCGGTGGCTATAGAGATTTCGCACAGGCGGCTCTTCTTCGCGTCCGCTTGGTGCATCCGGAACAAGTGGCCGCTGCCCGCCGCCGATCGGTGGGAGGAGGTGCGCCCCGATCGTGGGAGGCAGGCGGCACAAAAGCGAGGCCGGTGGAGTCCATTGGCGGCAACAACCTGACGATCCTCAGGCGCTCCGCGGACTCCAAGTCGGCAAGTGGCCGTGCCAATGAAGGGAAGTCCAAATCAGTTGAAACCGGCGGCATGAGCCCGGAGAGCCACGTGGTGATGCGTGGCCCATCCAAGTTTCCCGCACCTAGCCAAAGTTAGAAAAAGACTGCCGGTTGGTAGGGAGCAATACGGAAGGAGCATAAAAAGAAAAAGATGAAGACTTACGGCCGGGAAAGGTGCGGGTGATGTTGTCGCAAGATGTGTATTATGCCATGCTGGGCGAATACGGCGGCGAAGGGGGCTAAGTCTTCGGGATACAAAATCCCTAACAACCATTGCCCCGCGAAACCCGCGCCCGCAAGTTGATGATGCGGGCCGCCATTGCTCGAGCTCCGCCTCTTCGACGGGCGAAGTTCAGCTTTGCGATCGCCGCCGTCCGGCGGCACCCCAGAGATCACGCATTGCTGCCGCTGACGACAAATATCATTGTAAGGCGCCAGCCCTCCAATTTGACCTAGGCTGGAAGGGAGATAGCGAGCACCATCCCGCCCGAAGACGAAAAATGGCAGCCTCAAAAGTTCGGCCACGAGGAGGCGCCGCAAAGGAAAAAAGTATGTAAAAAGGGGAGGTTTGGCATCACCCCAAGAACATTTCGCAGAGGTGTGCGAAGATAGCGATAAAAAGAATGGAGTTGGGGGTGAGGTGAAGGTGATTGATTTCATAGAAGTGGAGAACGGTGAGGAAAAAATCAGAGAAAGGCGGTACCAAGCCCGCCATGATGCCCCACACAGTGATGATGATCTTGTCGGCGGGGCACTGTGGTGTGGGGGTCCCAGCCCGGAAGAAGAGAGGGCCCTCCGGTACGATTGTGTGGAGTCTCCCTATTGTGTAAGAATCTACGCTGGAGGGAGGAATGGAAGGAAGGGAGGAGCCATGGAGGCAAAAGTGACAAGAGGCAAGAAAAGCTAGAGGAAGAAGACGAAGTCTACAAAGAGTATTAAAGGCGTGAACTGCCTGGTGCGGATGGATCTATATGTATCCCCACTCGCACCGACGGTTCACGAGGACAAGGTTGTGCGCCGCTTTGGTCCCAAGGAAAATCAATGGATGCAGGAAGGAATCGAGGGCGTCGATCCTCGATGAGTGGTGGCCCCATCCAAGAATGCACCGCATTTAATGTAATGATTTTGAAAGACTCGATGTGCGTTTGGTGGGCCCGGCTACGGCATGCATTATACACCGGTACTCTTCGCCGACAAAAGCGCGTAGGCCCACGTGGCGCTCGACAGCGGTGGGTGTTTACACCCGCCCACGTAACGCCACCACGCGGGCGCGCTGGTGAGCAGAAGGGCGACCACGCCGCCGCCGCGCCAACTTACGGGCGGCTTCGCGGCGGTTGGGCGAAAGCACGCCAAATTTCACCGGCCGTGGCCCACGGCGCTGGCGAGCAGCGTGGGCGACCATGCCCTCGCCGCCTTGCCAATTTCCACGTGGCGGCTTCGGGCGGGCGACATGAAGACTCCACCCCACCGGGCGCGGTCCACGTGGCGCTACGCGGCGCAGCAGGGCGACCACGCTCGCCGCCGCAGCAGCCTCACATGGCGTTCGGCGGGCGGTTACGAAGCACGCCCACCCCACCGGTGCGGTCCACGGGCGCTACGGCAAGCAGTGGGCGACCACTGCCGCCCGGCGCCAACCCACGTGGCATGCGCGAGCACACCTCGCTTGTCTCACCGCCATGCAAAAGGGTGGATACGGTGGCTTCATCCCGGTTTCTTCACGCCAGACGTCGAGACAAGATGTGCTGTAGCATGTGCATGTCGGTCCCAAGGAATTCGCGCCAAGCCTCCTCTCCGACGCCTCTCACCTACCCACACAGAGAGGTCACATTCCTAAGAACCGAGCGAAGGCATGCGCTGGCATTAATTAGCGCCAAGGAACGGGACAAGATAAAGGTGTAATAAATGCATGTAAGATAAACATGATGACATCCTCCTCTATGTCGACTCTGTAAGCCCGCATATAAGGGCACTTGAGAGCATACGATGAGAGGGGGAGAAAAAGAGAGGAGAGAAAGTAGACTCAATGAAGAGCCGATCACCAACAAGCTCAGAACCAAGCCCAAAATATCAATCAAGATCAAGCAGAAGTAAGGTCAGTATTCTTCTTCATGGGGGCCTCAACTCGGGTAAAATCGTGTGTTCATCTGGATTTTAGACTCTAGAACTCGTCGAGGTGAAAGGTGCCGGGTTTCCATCTGTTAGGGTTCGCGGCTACCAAAGACACCCCTATCGAACCAAACCCGGTCTGTAGACTTGGGCCTGTCAGTTGAAATACACCGACACATTGATTTCTTTACTCGGTATAAAAAAATTGCTCTAAACCTCAATGTAATGCCTCATGCTTGAATGCCTTTTGTTGTAATAACTGATGTCTGATTTTTGTATTCTATTGCCCTAAGTCTATATTCTATTGATTGATTAATATTTTCGTCTCTATGATTTAATATGTATGAATTTGGAATTTGGTTGGTAATAGAGCAGTAGATGTAACATTAGTATGTTTATATTGAGTTAGAATTTCGACATAGGAGCCCCACCTCTATTTTTATCCTGAATTCGCCACTGTTTTCCAGGTTATGTTTATCCATCTTGGCTGTGAGGAACTCAGGGTAATCAATGTTGTCACTCTTGTCAGCAATCAACCTGCATCACAATATGATCAGGGAAGTCTTTCATACACTAAACTTACAGTGAACGGTGAAACAATAACAAGTATCAGAGCTTCGGCCTGACTAATCCTTGATCCCAATTTTCACAAACCGGCCTTGGTTTCAAGCCCTTGGTTTCCTCTGGTGATAGGTTCTCTGCAATCACCTTAAGGAGACAGTGTGTATCAGCTCAGTTTTACCCAAGCAGAAGTAGTAGGCATCCTAGTTTAGGATGGGATTCACCTTGAGCTCAAGTTGCTTCAGCTTGTTCAACGCTTTGAAGTGCTTCATTCTTGATAGGACGGCGCTGCCGATGGGTTTGAGTATTTCATGGACGTTCTGCTTATGGAGACATTCACTTGTTGGGAACTTGGGATGGCATGTAACCTACACAAATGGAGATGAACTTTACATACGTTATCTCTATTTAGCATTTGTCTGACAAGGCCATTCGTACTTTCAGTTATCGAAGGCCTTTAGGTTGCCGCTAAATCAACTAGACCGATAAGTATAACATCAATTGTGTCAATGTTTTTGCAAGTGAGCAACAATGTGCGTACTGTATTGTGCAGAAAGGCACTTCAGAAAGCACAATGAAGACGACATAAGCTGAAATATGCGAGAAACTGAGAACAACGAGCTTTACAAGTGCAGATCTACAAACTCGTATGATTGTGTTAAATCATCCACAGGGCACAGGTTCATCAAGCATCACGGTATGACATCACAGCATGTTTGGTTTTGAAGGTGTGGAGCTGTATTGCCATCTGAAGAATGACCACGGCCCAACATCGGGCCTGCTCACAAACTTGGGTGATTATGTTGCAAGATGGCTTTACCAGAGTAATCGCCGTGAAGATTGAAGATAAACTGGACCAAGCTACAAAAGCGAATCAAATGGTAGATAGACCCAAAAAAAGGCACCTGAAACTGGTTCAATATCAAACTTTCCGCTATTCGAAATCACTTTGAGATTCCTCCTAGCTTGTGCAGCACCATGAAGGCATATGCCTCTTACCCTTTTCTGGTTTGCAAAAGTTCCTACTCACCATTCGGCATTCGGCAAGGATGAACTCACAGCATTTGGAAGTTCTTAAGATGTTGATTAAGTTTATGATTACCACTACACTTGTTCTAGTGACAATCAACTAAGCATCCCCGCAAATCCGCAATCACAAGTTCACCTAAGGAAAAGCTTCCTATCGGAGAGGAAGATCAATATTGAACTAATTGTAAGTATGCCCTAAAGTTGAGGTGGCTTTGTAAATATGCTCCTCTCTGTATCTATAACATATGGGTTCAGGACCCATATGTCATAGACACATATGGGACATATTTACGAAGGGCTTCTCAACTTGGAGGGTTATCCTCAAATCTCCCATCAATATTTCATCAGAACATCAATGCTTTTGTAGCCCCTGTCCTATTACAGCCATACAGGATCACTAATCAACTAGCACTATAACTTACCGTCCAGTACATACCGCCAAATTGCACTTCTCAGCCCTCTCAAAGTCTTGAAGAGATGTACTCACTTCCCAGAATCCCAGTTATAGTATATATATCTGTGCACTTCTCATCAACCACAGTAGAGAAGCAAAACATAGCAAAATTGCAACAGAGACGCAGATGTACTAGATTAGCAGTACATTAGTCTTCACCATCCATACTGAGTGCACAGCATAACAGAGACTGTCAAATAGCTGCTGAGGATCAGTGCATGCCAAATGCATCCTGAGCAGAGGAGGAAGACTAGGAATTATACTCCCCTCGCCATCAGATCGCCAAATCAAGCAGCTGCAACAATCGAGTGCACCATCAATTGCTATCTTGCTACAAAGGCGTCTCCACTGCTGCCATGGTCCTTCCTGGCCTTCTTCGCCGGCGCCGGTGCGGTGGAGGCGGTAGCGAGAGTCTCGTGAAACTGGCGTTGAGCATCCAGGAGCATCTTCTTGTGGCGGGCCTCAGTTTCCTTCCACTCCCGCTCGATCTCCCACTGCACCTCCATTTGCCGCCTCTCCAGCCGCATGATCCCCTCGCCGAAGTCCCCCAGCACCGCTGAGAACTGCGCGTTGACTCCCCCACCACCGGAGCGGCGGACCGGAGTCTCATCTTCCTTCACCCTGTCTGCCACGGCCTTGGCCTGGAACGCATCGTAGGCGACCCTCTTCCGCGGAGGAGCGGTGGACAGCATCACAGCAGGCGGCGGCGACGGCAGCTGCTGCTGTTGCTGGCGAGAGGCGAAGCCACGGCTGAACCCGCCGGATTCCCGGAGGAGGCCGTTGATGCTCCTGGTGTTGTTCCGTGAGAGGAGCACCTCGTCCTCGTCCTCCTCTTCCTCGTCGTCAGAGGCGGCGGTGGGCGGGGAGACGGCGGGGGGCGGGAAGGCGGAGACAGGGAGGGGCCCGCGCTCGAGGCGCTGCATGCGGCCGAAGTATGGCCAGAGCGAGGTGACGGGGCGGGCGCTCTCGGTGCGGTAGCGCTTGCGAAGCTTCTCGACCTTGTGGCGGCACTGGGTCCCCGTCTTGTGCTGCGCGACGCCGCCTGTGGAGCAGCGCGCGGCGACCTCGGCCGCCACGTCCTCCCACTGATGCGCCTTGAGCTGCCCGCGGCGCAGCTTCGTCCAGCGCTCCTCGTAGGCGTCGATGAGGTGCATGGTCTCCATGTCCGACCAGGGCTGCCCCGGCGCGCTCTTCTTCGCCGCCTTGGCGGCGGCCTGCTGCGCCGCGGCCATCCTCTGCTGCAGTCAGTCACGGCCGCAGCAGTTTAGATCTAGATCTGGGGCGAGGCGAGGAGCGAGGGCTAGTTGGGTGGGAATAAATGGAGAGGCGGCGGCGGTGGTGGTGGAGGCGGATTCGGGGTGGGGGATAAGGTGACGAGGCGAGGGTCTGGGTGGGGGGCGGGCGGTTCGGTTTTTCTGGGTGGGGGTTGGGCCATCGGCCGCGGGCGGGCAGGCGGTGCCGTGGTGGTGGTGGTGCTGCTGCTGCTGCGGGTCACGTGGACGCGCGGGCAGGCGCGGGCGCGAGGGTGGCGTGGTGGATGGAGGTGGCGGTGGCTGCCGCGCCCACGCCCTAGGGCGGCCGCGCCCGGCCAGCCCGCCACCCTCGTGGTCCCGTGTGCCGCTGCGCCCGCGGCCGCGCCCTGTGCTGTCGCGTCGCGGCTCGATGACCCCCCGGAACCGGTTTTGCCAGGGCCCGTCTGCCAGGACTGCGTGCCCGGCGCGGGGAGGAGCGGCTCGGGCTGGTGCTAGCCTGCTAGGTAAGGAGTAGGGATGAAAACGGATAGAATTCGGATATCAATTTTTTGTTTCGTTCAATGGAAAACAACGATATGAATTTTCTATCCAATTCATATTCTTGTTTGTGGTGTTGAGCTTATTCAAATTCATAAAAATGAACCTCAAATTCATTATATATTTATTTAAATGATAGAAACAAAATTCGGATATCAATCTGATACAGATTCGATATTTTTCACCTTTTTATTTATGGGAAGCAAATAATGCGTAATTTTTTATCTAATTTTATAATCTTATTTTTATAATGAGCTTGCTAAAGTGTTAAAAATGAAAACCAAAATCGTTATATATCTATTTAAAAATATCGAATTTGTTCAAATTCGGATATCCGCTTTCATCCCTAGTAAGGAGGAAGTCGTCTCCGCACGCAACTCGTGGCTCCGGCCGCCGCGGCGTCGATGGCATCGTTGGCTAAGCAATGGCCACGGTCATGCCGCCGTCGCGGCTCCACGCGATTTGGCGCGCAGGTTCATGTTCTCATGGTTTCGCGAAAACCAAGGAAACTGCGCTCGGCAATAGAAACCGAATCTCTCATTGAATTCAAATCTAAATTCAAAAATTCAAAAATTTAGAAAAATTATCAAAAAATTCCTAAAATTAGTATTAATTGTTTGATGAGCTCTGGTGTAAATTTTTTAAAAAACGAATGTATACAACTTTTTAATACATTCAAAGTCTTCAATATAGAAAAGCAAAAAAGAAAAAGAAAATCCTACTGTGGGTTTTCTGTAACATCCCAAAATTTTAATAAAGTAAAAATGTATATTTTGAATTTGAATATAATTATCTCTGAGTTTTCTTGGTATTATTGGTTTTATTTGGATTTCTTTGGATTTATGCTTTGTATGAAAAATTCAACAAATGGAAATAAAGAATGAAAAAGAGAAAAAGGCAAAAATGTAAAAAGTAAAAATTTAGAAAATTGCCATGAGAACCCTGGTCATGTAAGTAAACCCTTTTAGCTAGAAAATGAAAATTTATGCATAAATAAATGAAGAGATAAAATGAAAAGCCAACTTTTAAATCAAAACAATGCATTGTCAGAATTTATAAAATATTTATGAGACTTATCTGGAGCTGTAAAAATTATCATGAAAACCTCAATGCAATATCTACCTTTGATAAAAATATTATAAATTAATAATGTCATTTAATACTTTTCCAAATTTAAAAACAGAAACTCTGAAAATAGGGAAATTGCAATGTCAGAATTTTTATAAAATAATGGAACCATATTTTAACTTGAAAATTTTACAGAAGCATTCTTAGATCAAATCCATTTGAAAAACAAAATTTCAAAAATAATAGACTTCAATTGCTCTCAAGGAAAAATTCAAAATCATTTTGGAAACTAGTTAACTTTAAGGAATTATTGTATGAAAACCAAAGTAGAGAATTAAGTGAAACCAAATAAACTAGGCATTGGTATGTTCTTGTGTTTACGGTTGTGAGTTTTGTGTTGCTAATTGAAGCTAGGTATAAAATACAGTAAGAGCATATGCATGAGTAGTTGTATGAGTATCCGTTGATTTAGTTGTATGAGTAGTTCCGTTAATTGTATGAGTAGTTGTACACTTGTACTTGTATGAGACTATGAGAGCATAACCGCTAATTGTATGAGTAGTTCATGTATGAGTATTCTTTGATTTAGTTGTATGAGACTATGAGTAGTTTAGGGTTGTAACTTGTGAGTTTTGTGTTTATGTTGAATGAGTAGTTCATGTAATTGAAGCTAGGTATAAAAGTAAAAAATGATTGCAATGGAAGATTATTTATTGACATATTATTGTGAAATGTCTAATTTACAACTTTCAAATGTCTAAAATATAGCAAAGATCATGTCGAATTTTTTCCAAATTTAAGAGAGATCATTCTAGAATTTTTTCATGTCTTCACATACCTTATTTATATATTTATTATATTTTTACTAAAATATAGCCTTCCCAGTATTTTTTTAAAAATTTTACCACATTTTTTTGAATTTTTCCCTATTTTTGGTGATTTTCCCTATTTTCTCGGTTTTTTGCAGTTTCTCCTCTCATTTTCGCGGTTTTTCGTCGAAACCGTTCGGTTTTTCACCAAAAACCGTGGTTTCGGTTTGCGTGGTTTACCGTAAAAACCGAGCGGTTTACCGCTAAAACCGAGCAGTTTTTCGCCAAAAACCGCGGTTTTCTCGCGTGAGTTTGACCTAAATTCAAATTTGTTTGAAAATTCAAACCGTTCGGTTTTTTACGATTTTCGCGTGGTTTTTCACGAAAACCGGTACCGCGGGGGGATGAAATTCGCATTGAAATCGGTTTTTGTAAACCCTGCGCGCGTGGCCAGGGTGCGTGCGTGTGGTGGTGCTGTGGTGCATATGGCCAGTGGTGCGGCGCCGGCGGGTTTGGTCGGGTCAAGTAGGATTTGACAATGTTATATGGTTTGACCCGGTGATTTTCTGGGAGAAATTCACTAGTTTTGGCCATACGAACCGTAATTTGCTACTGACTGTGGGTCTGTTTGGGTGCTGCAACTTTTTTTAAAAGTTGTTTTTTTAGTTTTTTCAGTTGAAAAGTGGTCGTATTTTTTTATAAAAGACTGTTTAATAAATAGCTAATTTTTCTCAGCAATAAACTGTAAAAATAAGTCTATCCTAGTTTTCAGCTTTTGGTTTTCGTTAGTTATATATGGCTTTTGTTAAAAGCCGTTTAAAAGTTGAACTATTTTGGGAGTTACTGTCTTTTTAGAAGTTAAAGTTAGCTTTAAACATTCCCAAACAGGACATAAATTCAACTAATTAGCACAGACTATGACATAAGTTCAACGGTTCTTACCAATTTTAACATATTTAAGGAGGGACTTGGCAGAAAAAGATGTCTAAGACCATTACCAAAATGCACCACTTGTGTATTTTCCCATTTGTGTGTATGAACTAGAATTTTAAGGTGGCATGCAAGATCCTTTGTGGTGAAATATAGCTGTCACTTCAACGTTTTAGGAGTAAACTAGTAAAACGAATGCTTTCAGACTGCAAGAGAACATACTTGAAAATTTAGTTCTTTGATAAATTAACTCTTCTATTTATTTTTATAGCAAAACCTTATATCTTAAACAATAGCACTTAAAAAAAAGAAGCTAAAGACTTCTTTTGTGCTCCTAAACTCTTATTATCTAAAGCTGAATGGTTTATTACATTTTTATATAGTTACCCTTTTTGGGAAGAAAAATGCCCCCGAAACTTTGTCCACGCTGGGATGCATCTGCGAATTCTGTGTAGCATGCATTGCAACCAACTCTTTGAAAATATGGTCACATGATCTACAGTTATTCTTTTGAGGAAAAAAAGCCAAATTGTGTCCATATTGGACCAGATCTATGAATTTTGTGTAGTGTGCATGGCTACCAATGCTTTGCCAAAAAAAAAATGTTTGCGTGATATATGTAGTAATCCTTTTTATATTGACGCAAAAGGTAGATTCAAAACATAGAAGTTGAAGATCAAGGCTGAGAATTCAAGATTACATCTTTTTTATCATAGAAAGTGCTAAAAGAATGGTATCCCTTTTGTACCTTCACCGATGAGACAAATTTCTTCGCAAAAGCCAGCGGTGGATGTGATGACGATGGATGGTGACTGAGAGGCAAGGTGGCAACAGCTTTTTCATCAATGGCTCAAGGTAGTTGGCTGATGGCGAGGTTAAGAAAGCGGAGCGGGGATTGGCGTCGATGTTGGTTGATGGTACAAAGAGGTTGTGGGGATGGAATGCAAAAGAGATAAACACAAAGAGAGAGAGAGTTGGTGGCAGATTGAGGGATTAGAAAAAAACCTAGAGGCACTGAAGCTCTTACAAAAGATGGATAACTCTTAGTGGGTTGGGAATTGGGCTAGCATGAAAGTGACGCTTGCATATGGCCCATGAGCTTAAGGACACACAAACCAGTACTTTTCCAGAAAAAATATGCACAACCTATCATATAAAACATTGTATTATTGGGAAGTACGACAGGACTCCCGCGAGCTCACCACGTCGCCCAAAAACACTGTTTCTATAGTGAACTACAGCATAAGCTCATGTATTTATTTTCACCTGGATTTCACGTCCTCCGCATAGCTGGACTGGCTAGAACCTTCTTGTGCGCGCGCCAGGTCTCAAGTTCAAGGAAATTTTTTAAATAATATGTGTTTCAAAAAAAAATTACAGAAATAATACGACAAAAAAATAACAGTTTTAGCCACCTATTGCACTTCCAAAATGCGACACCTCTCTACCGCAATTTGGAACTGCGACAAAGAGATGAGAGGCAATCGCAATTCCAAATTGTGACAGAAAGTTTGTCTTTTGTCACAATTACCTCTGTCGCATATTGGAATTGCGATTGAGTGCCACCCGCGCAAAAAAAGTTATAACGGCCATTAGAAATTTACAGTTCGACTTAGGGTACAATAAATTCAGAAAAATTTATATTTGTCAGAGAGTCAAACCATTTAAATTGTAAAAATCATTATATTTTTTTGGAGGAAACTAAATTTATGAAGAACATTTTCTCATTGATTTCATTCAAAAATTCGCTGTAACTTGTGAGCATTAATTATTGAAGTTCAGTGTTATTTTGACAAAACTCTAGAATTTTAGAGTTCAAACCAGGGTCCCCTAGAAAAAGAAAAATTAATATTTGTTAGTGATAATTCATGTATTATTTTATAAAATTATTATTCAGTGTCCTTTGGTTGACAAAAAATTCAAATTTCATTGTTCTGTATTATCTTTGACGACAAATTTTATGACAAATCATAGTAAAACATTGAATAAATCATTTATATTACAAAGTGCAATAAGTATAACAACTACAGTAGTATGGCATGTGTCGGTGTTTCGTAAACCGGCAAGTAAATTTGTAAGTTAAGGGTTGCGCTGCCTCGCCCTTGAATGGTTAGACTCGAAAGCCCAATATGTATATCGGTTCGGGCCAATGTCACTACGCCCGCTGTGGTGGTGGTTCAGATGCTCTGGGTACATGAGATTACACAGTTGTTACAAGCGAGGGCTAAGGGTTGGCCTTGAGCGCCTCGTCCGAGTAGGATGAGAGAGCTGTGTGCTCGTGAGAGTTCGGATGCTTGGATGCTTAGGTCATGTGTGTTCAAGTCTCGATCGGATTGGATCGCCCGAATCGAATACTCCTTCCTCGGGTCCCGCCTCCCTTTATATAGGCGAGGGGGTGTTACACGGAGTTTGAAGAAAAAGGTAGGGGTACATTATGCCCGGAAGTCCTGGCTTTTGGCCCCGTGACCGATGTTCCCGCTCATCCCACGCCTGGGTTGGTAGACACAGACAGCGCCGTTCCGTCGGGAAGGGGCGACTGCCATCTCGCCGGGGATGCCGACGCTGGCGGCCGCCTGTGTCGCCGAGGGAGCGCCTCTCCACTGCGGCATGACAGGTGAAGGGATCGTCGCTGACTTTGGCGCCTCTTGACCACCTTGGGAAGGAGCCACCGCCCAAAGATGGCCATCGTGGTCCACGGGCAAAGCGGCCGCTTGAGGTCGACCCACGACGTGGCGGAGGTCACCGGATCGGAAAGACGTTGGCTCCGACCGAGGCCGTGTTGAGGTCGGGGCGCCCGACCCGAGGCTAGGGTCGAGTGTCGCGGGGCGCCCGACCGAGGCCGTGTCGGAGCGCCTCGTGGGCTTGATCGGAGTCGAGGGTCCTTCGCGACCCAACGAGGCCTTTGGCGTTGCCGGGCCTAATACGCCCATTTGGGGTTCCGGTCACGGGGTACCGGTATGAATATTCGCCAAGAGTCTCTGGGTCGTGGCCGAACGCTGCTGCTCGATGGGCCCACCATCGGCGCACATCTCTTTATGAACGCGATGGCGCGCTTCTCTCGCCTTCATTTATTTGAACTGTTCGCTTCGTGCCTTTAAGCATATAAGAGCCAGACGCAGCAGAGTTGGAGGAGTCATTTGCCTTACGGATTTTTAACCGCCCGCAACACTTGGTTTCTCTTATGGCTTCTTCCCCTCCTCTTCTCCCAACGATGAACCTCCGTATTTGGTTTTTTGAGATGAGGAGCCGCGCCGATTTTACCAGAGGCTTTCTCGTGGAGCTTTGGGATGACTTTGAGCTCGCCTGTGTCGAATGGGCCGAAAGAAGACGCCGCCGCCATGACGCCGCCGCCGCCGACAAGCGTTGATCGGCGTCGCCCCGGAGCTTGTCAAGGCGAGGGATGCCTCATCGAGGCGGTTCAAAGACGCTGCGGCGCCTAGATTGTTGCGCCATCTTGATGTCTCCAAGCTAGATTTGTTATGATGCGAGTAGCAATTGTATGTAACTCGCGCACCATATAAATATTACTAGCTTTTGCCTGTTGAAAACTTTTGTCTATGCGATCTCTTGGATCTTAGCCACAGCGCCAGAACGATGCAACGGGTTTTCGGGTGGTCGCTTGGTCGATCGAGCCCGACCGACTTGGTTTACCGGTCTCGACCGCAGTCGAGAGCCGGTCGGGTTACTTTGGTCGGCAAAAATCCGACTCGGTGAAGCGAGTGGACTCGGTTGATCGGATCGTTCGGCGCGCCCGTTCAACTCGGCAAGGCGAAATCACCAACTCTGGTCAACCAAAACCCGATCGAGGTACGGCGACTCGGCCAGTTCGAGCCCCCGAGTGGATCGGAAGGCTGCCTTGGTTAGCAGAACCCGACCGACTTGGTCGACCGGTTCCGCCCGGGCGCACGCGAACGCACCCGATGGGTGTAGCCCCCGAGCAGGTCAGAGAGACTTGCCGAGCCCGACCGACTTGGTCGGGGGGACTTGGCTTGGTGCCAACTTTGGTCGGCGCGGATGGCCAGATGCCTTAGGCAAGGTTCTGGTATCAGGGTGCTCGTTTTGTGTCGTAGTTGGACGTTGCCTACGTTGGCGCGAATGTTCAGATGTCTTACGTAAGGTTCTGGTGTCAGAGTGCTCGTTTTACGTCGTAACTGGACGTTACCTACGTCGACGCGGATGTTTAGATGACTTACGTAAGGTTTTGGTGTCCGAGGGCTCGTTTTACGTCCGAGTCGGACGCTGCGTTGCACGCCGCAAGACGGATGTTCGATGCCTTACGCAAGGTTCTCGTGTCCGAGGGCTCGCTTTACGTCAGAAGTGGACGCTGTTTACGCCGCACGCGACGCTCGTGAGATGCCTTACGCAAGGTTCTCGTGTCCGAAAGTGCTCATTTTACGCCGAGTTGGACGGTTTGTAAGACCGGTTTTACGCGGAGCTAAAGTGAGGGCGCCCATCCCAAGTCCTCGCAGCGCAGGCTATTCGCGAGAGGAGTGGCCATTGCCCGCCCCACGATACGCCCGTCCCCGCAGTGTGGGACCCGAGGGGTGAGCAAACGCGTGTTTACCACGCGCTGGTTTGAACACCGTGCTCGTGGAGCTACTAACGGGTTATCCGAGTGGGCCTTGGAGATCCCTCCCATGGGGGATTTTTTCGAGCGGACGATCCCTGCGCCGAGTGTCCGACCCGCTGGGGGCAACCCATAAGAAACCTTTCTTTACTCGATCCCAGACGGACCCGGCCGTCCACGACCCGAGCGCACTGGCTGCCACCCATCGATGGGTTCCGCGGGAGAGTGTGAAGTATAGTCTCGGACATGAGTTAAGGCGATTGGGTCGTCTGCCGACCCAACTGGAGACCCACTGGGGGTTCGCCTTGTCCTCGCCCCTTGCTCAATTTTCATTGGGCAGCACGAATCCACTTGGTGGATCAGCTTTGGTACCAAGTAGGGCTTTTGCCACCTCGAGGCCGCAGCGGCCCGGTGGACTTTTCATACCTGTTACAGGGCGACCGACCCGGCCCGGAGGCAGAGATCGAAAGGTCGCAGGGTGTGTCGCCCGGAGCGGTGTCCTAGCGCCTCCTGCTTGCATTCAATGCGCGTGGAGGCAATTAAATGTGAAGCGAAATGATTGGGAACCGATGCGTCTCACCACCGCCCGGTATGGCGCCGAGACGGACGCGACGCTCCAAACCGAGACAGTATCCCTTGATCGCATCCGCCGTCCGGTCTGTTTCTACGACTATAAATTTGATGTTGGGGGGTGCTCGGGCGAGCTCTTCGCGTTTGCTTTCCCCGCCTCCTCGTTTCTTGCCTGAGAAGAAAGAGCAAAAGAGCCAGAGAGTTCTTCACCTTTCCCCTTCTCCCACCTTTTCGCGGTTTCCACCCCTGGAGATGTCGTGGCCTGAGTGCTCCGCCTTGATCCCAGCACAGCAAGGCTTGGAGAAGAAGGGGTTCCTTCCCCTGCAAGACGCCTCACGGTGGAGGGTGCCGACGGGGGTCGCGGTCCCGCTCTCGCTGCCGACGAGATCGTTGTGCCCTCTTCGTTCTACGAGCGCGGGTTTGGGCTCCCACTCCACCCGTTCGTCCGCGGGCTGCTGCATCATTATAAGGCCGAGGTGCACCAGCTCAACTCTAATGGGGTGCTCCACATCGCGGCCTTTATCACGCCAGGCGAGGCGTTTTGGGGATCGATCCCCACGGGCGCCTGAGGCACTTTTTCATGCCCTACCGAGAAGGATCGGCCGGCGGATACTCCAAGGTTCATGGGTGGCGAACCCTCCAATTGCGCCCGGCCACAGAATGACTACATCGACTTGAAATCGCCGTCGCCGAATCGGGTGGCACCTCAATGGTTCTATGTCCGCAACATGGGTGGCAATGACCGGCTTTTGCGGGTAAGCACTCGAGGCGAGGTCCGAGTGGGCATGGGGGCCCGACAAGAGGGAGAAGAACAAGGTGGAGGTGATCGTTGAACGGATTAAAGCCCAGAAGAACCGGGGCTTGACCGGCGATGTCATCATATGCTGCGCCATGAAGATGCGCTGGCGTCAAATTTCATGGACGGTGCGCCCCATGTTCCAGTACGGGGGGGCATCCGATCCCATGAGTATGTCGGAGGCAAAGCTCGTTGCGTCGGAGGTCGAGGCTAGGGTGGCCGCCGTGTTGGCCGAGAGCGCCACCGTGGCGGTGGGTGGCCACCCCGAGCCTTTCTCGGTGGAACATCCCCCGGACTTGGTAAGCCGAGCGATTCTCCTTTCTTTTTCCTTCCTTCCTTCTCAGCCCATAGCACATTGTCTGACCAAATACCTTTGTATTGTCCAGGTTGGTCGATGGTCTCCCCGCATTCGCCGGGAGAAGGAACCGAGGGCCGAGGTTCGCAAGGCGCCCAGATCGCACGAGTCCGCCCACAAGAAGCAGAAGGAGGAGAAGAGGAGGAGGAAGAAGAAGGAGCGCATGGCGAGGAGGTCTCCGAAACGACCGCCATTGATATGGCCGACCCGGAGTCGTCCTCGAGCAACAGCAATGGCGGCGGCGACGGCAACCCGCATACTTGATTTTTGACGACCGCCGCGGGTCGGCCGGGGATGCTGGCCATGAAAAGCCGCAATGTTGAGACCAAAGTGAGACGCTCCGACGAAGGCGTATTTGGGGAAGCGGAGGGGCGACACGCCTTCGCAAGGTGGGCCGGCGAAGAAAGCGCGGTTGCTGCGCACTCGCTCGGCGTTGGCCCAATCGGGAGCGATGGCGGCGCCACGAGGGCCAGTGCCGTCCCTGCCACCGGCAACGGTCGAGGCATCGGGTACCGAGCTGTTGCCAGCGGCGAAGTCGGGACCATCGCAGGAGGAGAGGGTTCCAGAGGAGCTGGGGTGCGAGGAGGCCCTAGCGCCCCTTGGCGGGTCGGGGCCTCGATCGGAGGCCGAAGGAGGCGAAGGAGAGCTCCTGCCGCCATCGCCAAGACCTCTGCCTGCTGGCACGATCCTGGCGCCTGTTGTGACCTCGCCACCGTCGCCTAGGGGCCCGCCAGAGGGGGTGGTCCAGAAGTTGGAGGTGGTCCCTGCTTGGCCACGGGAGGAGTCACCGCGCGACCCTCATAAGCACTGCCCGGGCCGGTCAGCCTCGGGAGTCCACTTGACGCTTTTGCCCGGCCGATCCGCAGTGCAACGACCGACCGCAGCCATTGCTTGTCTTTGGATGACGGTGGAGGATGGGCGTGGGGACCTTCCAGACGACGCCAGAAAGTGTTGAGGCCGAGGTGAGCAGATCCGTATGGTCCGCCCCGCCTCGAATCACCGAGAGGGCGCTGAGCACCATCTCCGGGGGAGTCCGCCCGACAAGCGCGGTAAGCCAAACCAAACCCCATCGTTAGTTCTTGATGACTTTGGCGGTCGGTGGGCTAATAGGGTGTTCATGCTTCACAGAACTTGCTGCCCGACGGAGGAGAAGTCAAGTTCTCCGGAGCTCAGATACGAGGATTCGCACCAAAAGAGGGCAACCGCTCGCCCGAATCGCATGACGCCGAAGCCTTGGCGACGAAAGGCATTTAAGGTGGAGGGCCCGCCGCACTGGGTCGCTTCTCCAAGGCGCCGCCGAGGAGTGTTTGATAACCAAGTCCCTAAAGACGAGGATGTCCGAGCTTGAGTTCTCTCGGCGCGCCATACGCTAAGGACGCCGCCATCATGAAGAAACCGGCAATCGGAGGTGACCGCCTGTGGTAAGCGCGACCAAGCTCGGGAAGAGTTGGACTCTGCGAGGAGGGCGCCAAGGTACATCAGAGGCCCGCCAAGGCCGACGAGGATCTCCGTGATTCGACGCCTCGCGGGCCGTAAGCAACCCGATGCTAGTTTAGTTTCCGCGATCGCGAATCGCCGGGCTTGCTTTTTGATATGGCTTTGATTTGCAGAGTTGCAGAAGAACCTCAACGACGCCGTGGAGGTGCGGAAATTGGCGGTGGAGGAATGTGACACGGCGGTCTCGTTGCGAGAAGTGGCCATGTCGGCGAAGGAATTGGCGGAGACAGAGCTGTCCGAGCAAACCGCCGAGCTGACGGCCCTTCGGAGGGTTGGCCAGGAGGTCTACAACCGGGTGCTCGGAACCGCCGCGCAGGGTCCGAGCTCGCTTGCCACCGGGTTAGCCCGCGTGCCGGAGCATGTCGAGCATTGGGTGAGTGAAGGGATTGAACTCGGAGCTTCTTCGGCGCTCGTCTTTACCATCTCCCATTATGACGGTATCGATCTCGACGTCGTTAGCAGTGGGATTGCCGTGAACCGAACCGAGGAGGAGGTTGACGGGTTCGAAACCCAAGTTGGGCCGCCCGCCCGAGTGATCGTCGGCCGGATATCGCCGCAGCACATCCTCCACCGGGAGTAGAGGAAAAAGTTAGATGTTTTGATTTTTGTAATGTAATAACTTTGTCATGCGATGAACTAAAGTTGGTTTTAGTGTTTTGGCCAGTCGGGCCAATCCGTAAGTTCGACTTTGTCCTTTGCACTTTCTTGTTGTGATGAACACCTCACGACTGTAGCCTTAGAAACCGTGGGGGTTATTTAAGCGTAGGTCGGTGTGTTACCACTTTTGAGGGAAGCGCAAAGAGAGCAGGAACTTAGAGGCGAAACGTTCACTCGCACTCGACACAGAAAAGGAGTGTTCCCGACCAACTATGGATCGCACCGCACGGGTACTTCCTTCTTCCGCGAAGCACTACTTAGCAAATCAGAATCGCTAGGGCGAGGTCAGAGTACTTGGGTCGAGAGGGTTACCACTAGGGGGAACCGAGTAGCCGGTCGGGTCACCGACCCATGTGAGAGTAGGAACTTGTAGCCCCCGAGCGGTGCGTGGGGACCAGCTGTGGTAGCCACACAGCGCTTGAACTCGGAGGCATGGAGAATGGGTGCGAGAAATAAGAGAAAGTTTCAGGGATAGAATCGCCTTAACTTTTTTATCCCAAGTGTTGGAGACGTCGTGGCTATTGGGCCCGTCGCCCAACCTTCCATCGGGACGGCGAGCTAATGGGCCTTTCGCCACCTCGGGGCCGCTGCGGCTCGTCCAGGCCTTTCTTCGTTATGGCGATGTGATCGGTCCAGCCCAGGAGCCGAAATCGAGGGGTCGCACCGCGCCCTGTTCGAAGCGGTGTCCTTCCGCCCCCTGTTGTCCCGTCGCATTTTAATGCGTAGTGGGGGGAGTGGAAAGGACACGTCCCATCGCGCTGGACGTGGAGTTAATGCGCGCGGCGCTCGCCCAACTTGGCGCTCGCTGACCGCCCGCCCGCCTCTATAATACGGCATGGGGCGTGAGAATGACCACGCCAGCCATTTTTTTGGCCTTCGTCTCCTCAAGGCCATCTTCCAACCCTTTTGAAGAGCAAGATGACGAGCTGAGGGCGCGATGTCACGGCCGGTGATCGGAGGGCGCAAAAGGCCCCAAGACCGATGTCGGATCGACCGCAACGCATGGCGAGGGCGGCTCACCTTGCCCTCGTCGACCTTCCACATCCGGAATCCTCTTCCAGAGTGAGTTTCCTTTGCTTGGCCTCGGGATGGCTTCGATTTATTCTTGCTGATGTTGGGCTGCTTCTTCTCTCTTCCAGCGCCTCTGACTCGGGTTCACGCCTGCCGCCAGCTGCGCCCACGTCGATCGCTTCGGCGGGGGAGGTGGACGCCGCCAGAGCCGCCTCCAACGCTCCCGACCGCCTGCATAGCCTCTCGACGACAGAGCTGCCGCGATATGCCGGGCGCGGATGGAGGATTCCTTGCGAGTCCAAGTCACAACAGCCGCCGCCCAGGAAGCGGAGGCATCGTGACAGCGGGCTCGGGTCCGGGACACTAAGGAGGAGCTCGCGAAGACGCGCGAGGAGGCACTGGCGCAGCGGGCTCAGGCCGAGGTCGCCGAGGAAGAGCTCGCCAAGATGCGTGAGGAGGCGTCATCGTAGTGGGCTCGGGGCCAGGCCGCCGAGGAAGAGCTGGCCAGGCTGCACGAGGAGCGCTGGTCCTCGCGCGAGAACCTCCTCAACATGCTCCGTCCAGCCTACGAGAGCATGGCCAGGAGCCTGGAGCCACTGGGGGTGAGGCTGAACGAACCGTTGGAGCGTACTGTGTCGCGAAGATGCCTTCGCCTCACCCAGCGGCCGATGCCTCGACCGCCTGCCTTCGCGCTTTTGAACGAAGCGCACCGCTCACGAGGGGCGGGAAGTCGCCGTCGACGTGGCGGAGTACGTGCTGGCCTACTGCGCCAGCCGCGACGCCTCCTTCGACTCGATCGCGACCATCGTCGGGATCGAAGGCGACGCAGGCCGGGAGCGAGCCAGACTGCGGGCGGCGACGGAGAAGGTGGCGGGACTAGGCAATGTCGTCGTGAGCAAAGGATAGCCGACGATTTACGACGCTTTTGTTTGAGAACCCTCCGGCGCCAAGGCCTAACTTTTGCTTCTGTGTGATGTAATGTTTATACAATATGTATTTTGGGAACTTTGTTTGATATCTTGCATTTCCCCTTTGTGATGAGCACTCGCTGAATGACCGTAGTCCTTAGGAACCACTGGGGTTGTTGGAGCGTAGGTCGGAGCGCTAACACTTCGAGGGAAACGCAAAGATAGCAATAGACTTAGCAGCCCCAAAGACGTATCCCCGATCGACTATGGACCGCCCCGCATGGGCACTTCCTTCTCCCGCAGAAGCACTACTTCGCAACCGCAGCCGCTGGGGCGTAGGCCGTAGCACTCGGGTCAAGAGGGTTACCGCTTTGGGGGTCCTAAGGGCCGGTTGGGGCACCGACTTGGGTGAGTATGTGAACAAGTAGCCCCCGAGTGGCGCATGAGGACCAGGGTGTGGTCGGCACGCTGCACTTCAAACTCGGAGGATTTGCCGGAGACGCAGGAATAAAGGAAAAGTTTTAGGGATAGAATCGCCTTAACTTCTCAATATTCCATGTGTTAGATACAATGTTGCCATCGGCGTCTTTAAGTCGAAAGGTGCCGGGTCGAAGGACCTCTACGACGGTGAAGGGCCCTTCCCACGGAGGGGACAACTTGTGCCTGTCCTTGTTGGATTGAACCTGGCGCAGGACCAGGTCGCCAACGCTGAAGGACCGACCGCGGACCTAACGACTGTGGTAGCGCCGCAGCGTTTGTTGGTACTTAGCCGATCGCAGGACGGCCACATCGCACGCCTCATCGAGCTGGTCGATGGCGTCTTGTTGTGATTCGAGCCCCCGTGCCTCGTCGAAGGCTTGCAATCTCGGGGCGTCGTACTCTAGGTCGGTTGGCAGGACAGCTTCAGCACCGAACACCATGAAGAATGGTGTAAACCCGGTCGACCGGGTCGGTGTGGTCCGTAGGCTCCAGAGGATAGAGGGCAGTTCGGCCGCCCATCGTCCCACGAATTTCTTCAGTCGGCTGAAGATTCGAGGCTTGAGCCCCTAGAGGATCATGCCGTTCACCCGCTCGACCTGGCCGTTGGTCCACGGATGGGCTACTGCCGCCCAGTCAACACGGATGTTGAAGTCGTCGCAGAACTCGAGGAACTCTTTCCCCGTGAACTGCGTTCCGTTATCGGTGATGATGGAGTTCGGGACTCCAAACCGATAAACGATGTCGTGGAAGAAGTTGGCCGCCTGCACCGAGGTGATGGTGGCGACCGGCTTTGCTTCTATCCACTTGGTAAACTTGTCCACCGCGACGAGCAGGTGGGTCAAGCCCCCGGGCGCCTTTTTGAAGGGCCTGACCAGATTGAGTCCCCAAACAGCGAATGGCCATGTGATGGGGATTATCTGCAAGTCTTGCGCTGGAAGATGTGTCTGCTGAGCAAAAAATTGGCACCCTTCGCAAGTGCGAACAATTTGCTCAGCGTCGGCCACGGCGGTCGGCCAGTAGAAACCTTGGCGGAAGGCTTTCCCTACGAGGGAGTGTGGTGCAGCGTGGTGGCCGTAGATGCCGCCATGGATGTCGAGCAGGAACTGCTTCCCTTGGTCGGCCAGGATGCACTTCTGGAGGATCCCGGAGGGGCTTCTCTTGTAGAGATCTTCTCCAACCAGGACGAAGGATTTCCCCCACCAAGCGAGGTGCCGGGACTCGGTTTGGTCGGCGGGGAGCGATCCGTCAGTCAGCCGATCGATGAAGGGCTTCCTCTAGTCGGTCGGCAACAGTAGCCTTCTGGCCCGACCGGACAGTTCCGCGTCCGATCGCTCAAGCGATCGGAGCAGTTGCGCCGGAGAGTCGGCCGTGGCCGGGTCGATGAATCCAGTCGGACGGAAGGTTCGCGGAGGTCAGAGACGAAGATCCCAGGCGGGACCGGTCCTCTGCTGGAGGCAAGATTGGCTAGGTAGTCGGCTTCACCGTTGAAGCATCGGTAGCTATGGTGAAGCTCGAAACCCTTGAACCTCCCCTCGAGCTTGCGCACCTCCTGGCAGTACGCTGCCATGCAGGCATCACGAGGCTCTGAGGCCTTCATGACTTGGTCAACGACAAGCTTGGAGTCGCCGTGTACGTAGAGTCGGCGCGCGCCGAGGTCGGCAGCAATCCGGAGACCGTTGACGAGGGCTTCGTACTCGGCGACGTTGTTGGTCACGTCGAAGAGCAGTCGGATGGCGTACTGGAGCTTATTCCCGAGCGGGGAAACAATGACGACCCCAGCACCTGCTTCGTTCTTGGTGTAGGACCCGTCGAAGTACATCATTCAGTACTTGGGGTCTTCAAGCACCGGTGGCGCCTGGGCTTCGATCTACTCGGCGACGAAGTCGGCCAAGACCTGCGACTTGATCACCGTCCGGGGGACGTATGATATGTCGTGGCCGTTGAGCTCAAATGCCCACTTGGCGATCCTTCCTGAAGCATCGCGGTTGTGGACGATTTCGCCGAGTGGCGAGGAGGTCACCACGGAGACAGGGTGCCGGTCGAAGTAGTGGACCAACAACTCCTCTTCGTGATAAGCACCACATAGAGCAGTTTCTGCACCTACGGGTACCGAACCTTGGACTCGGAGAGCACTTCACTGATGAAGTACACTGGCCGTTGTACCTTGAGCACATGGCCTTCTTCGGCTCGCTCCACAACAAGCGTCGCCTTGGTCGACACAGGTGGTCGGCGGCGATGTAGAGGAGGAGCGGTTCCTTGGCACCGAGCGACCAAAGACCGGGTGAGGTCAGAACGCCCGGTCGATTGAGAGCATCCTGCTTCTGCGCCGGTGAAATGGTCGGACTTCTTGAGCAGCTTGTAGAGCGGCATTCCGGGTTTGCCGAGGCGAGACACGAAACGGCTCAAAGCTGCAAGGCATCCTGTCAGCTTCTGGACTCCTTTTAGGTTGTCCACCGGGCCCATCTTCATGATCGCTGAGATCTTCTCCGATTGGCCGATCTGGCACGAGATGATGAAGCCGAGTAGCTTTCCCTTGGGGACCCCGAAAGCGCATTTCTCGGGGTTGAGCTTTATACAAAACCTTCGGAGGCTCGCAAAAGTCTCTTCTAAGTCGGCGACGAGGTCGTCGGCCTTCTTAGTTTTGACGACGATGTCGTCGACGTACGCCTCGATGTTACGGCCTATTTGGTCGCTGAAGCACATTTGCATACATCGCTGATATGTAGCACTCGCGTTCTTTAGACCAAACGGCATCGTTACGTAACAGAACGAGCCGAACGGAGTGATGAAAGAAGTCGCGAGCTGGTCGGACTCTTTCATCGCTATCTGGTGGTAGCCTGAGTAGGCATCCAGAAAGGACAGGGATTCGCACCCTGCGGTGGAGTCGATGACTTGGTCAATGCGAGGCAATGGAAAAGGGTCCTTGGGACATGCCTTGTTCAGGCCCGTGTAGTCAACACACATTCTCCATTGCCCAAACTTCTTTTTTACAAGGACAGGGTTGGCTAGCCACTCGGGGTGGCGCACCTCTTTTATAAACCCTACGGCCAAAAGTTTGGCGATCTCCCCCTTATGATCTAGCGCTTCTCCTTGTCGAAGCGACGCAAGCGTTGGGCAACTGGCTTTGAGCCAGGTCGGATATTCAAGGAGTGCTCGGCGACCTCCCTTGGGATGCTTGGCATGTCGGAGGGCTTCCATGCAAATGTTACTAACCTTGGGATTAACTCAAGGCGGGTTCAAAGCATTGAGTTTGAGCAAATGAAGCCGATGTTGCTCTCGAGTCTGTGCTTTTGTGAAGAAATCTGCAACTTGCAATTCAGATGGCACATATTTGAGAGCAATTGTTTTCTGATGACAGTGAGATCGAGTAAAAGAGGCATCCACACCAATATGCTTTGTAAGTTCATGCTTCATGAATCATTGGCAACTGGATGGCGCGAGATATCACAAAAAAGAGGTGTGGGAGCATCATAGGAAACACCAAAATCTGCTAGCAACCAACGGCCATATAATCTCGGGTTGTAGTGGCAAGTGCTCAAGTTCGCTTCAGACTAGACCGAGAGCGGCGACACGCTTCTTGGACTTCCATGTAAGGGAGAAGAACCAAGAAGGATACAATAACCAATGATGGAGCGACGATCGGTCGGATCACTCGCCCAAGTGGAGTCCGAGTAAGCATGAAGATGCAGGGGCTATCATGAGCATAGAATGTACATTAGGATGAAGTGTCCGTAAGTACCGCAAGACACGAAGCAAATGTCCATAGTGAACCAAGTAGGAGCACTCACAAACTGACTTAGGATATGAAGCTGCATGAGCAATGTCGGTAGTAATGTGATGAGATAGACCAGACGACCCACAATGTGCCGATATCGAGTGGGGTCCGAAAGAGGTGTACCATCGGTAGGACGAAGCTCGACATGAAGATCCATAGGAGTTGCAACCGTTCGATTATCCGTAATGCCAGAACAAGCAATAAGATCTTGTGTGTAGTGAGACTGAGAAATATAATAGCCTTTTGAAGAATGTCGAACCTCAATTCCGAGGAAATAGCTAAGGGTCCCAAATCGGACATCGAAATTGCTTACTAAGTTGCTTCTTCACCTCTGAAACATAGTGCGCATCATCCCCGTAATTAACATATCATCAACGATAGAAGAAGCAAAATGCGGCCACGTGAAGAGATAAATAAATAAAGGCGGGATCATGGTCACTTGGTGAAAAACCAAGATTGCGTGACATCGAGACAAAGCGCTGAAACCAAGCACGAGAGCCTGTTTAAGGCCATACTGAGAACACGTCGAAGACAACGGACATGTCCCAAAGGAGCGTCAACACCTGGTGGTGGTTGCATATAAACTTCCTCATGCAAATCACCATGAAGAAAAGCATTCTTGACATCCATCTGAGAAATAGTCCAAGAACGGATAGCAGCCACTGAAATAAGAGTTCGGACAGTAGTCATGTGAGCAACAGGCGCAAAGGTCTCTTCATAATCTTGACCTTTGGTTTGCTGAAACCCTCTAGCAACCAGACGAGCCTTATATCTCTCAATAGTCCCATCAGACTTGGTCTTAATTTTGAATACCCACTTGCATGTGATAGGTACCGCATAAGATGGTAATAAAACAAACTCCCAAGTTCCTGTCCTATCCATGAGAAGTTCTTGAGACATAGCTTTCTGCCATTCCGGAATATGAGAGGCTTCCTGATAAGTGGAGGGTTCAGCCGTGATAGCACCCACACGAGGATAACCAAATCTGTCAGGAGGCTCAATTGTAGTACGATTTCGCAAATTATACCGTGAACCATCATTACCTGCTTGTGGCACATCATTACCTGCTAGTAGCTCATCAAAAATGTTAGAATCATCAATAAGGGGAGCATTAGGACTGGCCGAAGAAGGAGAATCCAAAGAGAATGGTTCTGGTGGAGGACGACGAGAATAAACATGTTTGATTGGTGGTTTGGTTGGTATAGGAGGATGAGAGGGAGATATATCATGAATATGTGGGTTAGGAACAGCATCCTTTGGAAGGAATAGAAGGTGGTGTAGGGACAACATCCTTTGGAAGGAATAGAAGGTGGTGTAGGAACAACATCATTGGAAATAATCGGAGGTAAGAACAAGAAACTAGCGGGCTCAGTGGTGGCGGGGGAAGTATGAGTGGAGGGGTTGTAAAAGAAAGGACAATCTTCATCAAAGGTCACATCACGAGAGATCTGAATCTGACGAGAAGAAGGATCATAACAATGATAGCCCTTATGTTCGAGGACTATACCCCAAGAAGACACACTCAACAGATGAGCGAGTCAATTTGGTCCGCTCACGAGGTGCAAGAAGAACATAGCATCTACATCCAAAACCCAAGATGATCATACTTTGGAGAAGTGCCAAATAAAACTTCACCAGAGACACATCGGTTAATTTGGAAGAAGGTTGCCGATTAATAAGATAAGCGGCGGTGGAAGCGACCTCACCCCAAAAATGAGGGGGTACAAAAGAGGCGATCAAAAGTGTGTGCGTAGCGATCTCAATAAGATGGCGATGCTTATGTTCGCAACTCCATTTTGAGCGTCTTGCACGGGACATGAGAGTTGGGCAAGAGTGCCTCAAGAAGCAAAAATGGCGAAATTTCTCGGATAAATACTCACCACAGTCGAGCGGAAAACTCTAATAGGAGTAGAAAAGCGAGTGTGAATCATGCGAGTAAAAGTTTGGTAAATAGAACACAATTGGGAGCGATGTTTCATGAAATAAATCCAAGTGTAACGAGAATGATCATCTATAAAAATGACATAGTATTTATGGCCACCTTTTGTAGCAAAAGGTGCAGGACCCCATACATCAGAATGAACAAGGTCAAAAGGCCTAGAAGAATGAGAGGTACTAGAAAAATATGGAAGTTGGATTTGTTTTCCAAGTTTACAACCCTTGCAACTGAAACTGGACTTTATTGGTATATGACCTAAAGACCCTTTATTTATTAATGTGGTCAACCGAGTGCCACATAGATGTCCAAGACGATGATGCCACTTGGCGAATGATGTCATGGATGACGATGAAACAGATGACACATCTTGTGATGATGGTAGCGGAAGAAGGAAGATAAAGTGTCCAAGATGTAGAGGCTAGAAGCGCTCTTCTGGCGATGGCGATCCCAATCACTTTCCGCTTCGACGATCTGAATAAAGCAAGATGAGTCATCAAAACCAACAAAACAATTTTGATCGGTAATTTGGCCTACTGACAACAAATTCATGGACAACTTAGGTACAAGTGAGACATTGGGTATAGAGAAATTGGAATTTAAAAGAGAACCATGGTGAGTTATATAACAAGGTGTACCATCAGCTGTCTGAATAGAAGTACCCTCAGTGAGTGGTTTGGAAGCAACCAACTGTGACTGATCAGATGTCACATGAAAAGAGGCCCCTGAATCAAGGACCCAAGAAGGCGAGGAGCACCGATAGGCGAGGCAAAGCAGAATAGAAACAGAGCCTCTAGGCACGGGGAGGTGTGTTACGTGCGAGAAGCACGACGGGCACGATACTCGACCAATTTCTCTGGATGTCGGCGAAACAATTTTGGTCGCGATGATTTATCTTTCCACAATGATCACAAGGTTTGGTGTCTCAAGAGGTAACCTGGATGAAACAAATCCGAGAATTTGCGAGAACACCGTGAAGAGGTGTCCAGAGCGAGGAGACATAGACTTGAGGCGGGTTTCTTGACAATCAAATCGAGAGAGCACGAGACATGGTTAAATCCCGTAAGGCGTGAAGCAATCTAGTGCGAATAGCCTCAAAATCATCTCGACTCCCATAACAAAGCGGTATGTAAGAAATTTTTCAATGAAGTGGTGTGCTGGACATCCATCTGTTGGGCACTGAGGTACCATGGAAAGCAAAGGTCCCATTAGGCTCTCAAAAGCAGAATTATATTCATCAATAGACATATCATTACGCTTCAATTGAATGGATTCTTTGCATAAGAGTGTGGAGAAGAGCACCCTTGTCTTGAACATAGTATTTGTTTCAAATAGGACCACATAGCCTTGGCACTCTTGAAAGAAGAAAGACTCATAATCATAGACTGTTTGACACTTGTAACAATAGCAGCCATGACCTTTCCATCATCAATTTCCCACTTTTTGATGTCAGCAGCATTACTATTATCAGTTTTAAGGATGGGTGGTTCATCAGTCAAATGAAAAGCAATGCCAAAGGCCCTCAGTGCAGTCTCGACAGAGAACACCCATTCGCGATAATTTTGACCATCAAGAATGATATTGATGACAATAGTGTTAATCTGCGACATGCTATCAACGGAAAGGAACACAAAGAGGCAATAGAGAGCTTCACCGAGAGCAAAAAACGGAATGGCGATGTCTGGTCTTTGGAAGGATCGTGAAATCTGGTGCCAAGAGCGAGACGACGATCTGGTCTTTGGTGCGGAATGGCGATGTCCTGGTGCCGAAGATGCGGTGGCAGCGAAAGCCGAGGCAGGCCACACGCGAGCCGAGGCAGCAGGAACCGGCGGGACCGAGGCGCAGAAGACACGCTCGGAAAAACAATCCGTTGGTCGGCGCAGACGGGCGCAGGCGATGGGCCGGCGCAGGCGATGGGGACGTGCAGATGGCGGGAGGCCACAGCGGCGTCGGGCGAAGACGAGCCAACGGCCGTATGAAGGATGAAGCAAAGCGAGAGGATGGCGTGGGGCGGCACCAAGAGCGGCAGCGGATGGATCGAGGCGAGCGAAGGCGGCGCACGAACCAGAGCGCAGAGGACGAAGGGCAAGTCGCATAGCAGGCGCGTCGGCCAAGGGTGAGCGGCGATCGAAAAAAAAATGGCCGGGAGAGATTGAGCACTAACCCTAAACCTAACCCTAAGCCTTGCTCTGATACCATGTTACTAACCTTGGGATTAGAGAGTCTAATCACAACCATGAAGGTCTAAGCTTGTATATATAGCCACTAGATGGGCCAATATGATATATGGGCTATGGGCCTTAATAGCAAAGACATCTCGATTGGCGCGGAGGAAGTCGACGAGCGCGCCTTCCTATTTGGCGGGGCGTGGCTCGACCAAGACTGATCTTGGCCGGATCACGGGATCGACCGTGACCTCCTTCGTGTCCTCGGCAGACTTGAAGGATCCTGGCCCCGACTTGTCGGAGTCGGGGGCAGATCCGGAGGTTTCCCTCCGGAGGTTTTCGAGCTCGGCGGACGCGTCGACGCCAGCTCGCAACTGCTGTGCTCACAGTTGTAGGCGAGCTGAAAAGACGAGGCCATGGTGATCACTCCCCGTGGTCCCGGCATATTCAGCTTGAGGTAGGTGTAGTTGGGGACCGCCATAAACTTGGCATAGCATGGCCTCCCCATGATGGCGCGGTAGGAGCCAGGAAACCCCACGACCTCGAAGGTGAGGGTCTCGGTGCGGAAGTTGTCCAGGCTCCCGAAGGTGACGGGTAGGTTGATCTGCCCGAGCGGGTTGGCCTGCTGGCCTGGGACGATGCCGTGGAAAGGCGCCTTGCTCGGTCGGAGACGCGAGCGAGGGATCCCCATGGCATCGAGAGTCTCAACATACAGGATGTTGAGGCTACTGCCGCCGTCCATGAGCACCTTGGACAAGCGCTTTGGCCCCACAACGGGGGCCACAACCAGCGGATATCTCCTTGGTTGCGGAACATGGTCGGGGTGGTCGGTCCGATCAAAGGTGATCGGAGACTCCGACCATCGGAGGTGCTTGGGTGTGGCGGGCGTCGCCGTATGGACCTCCCGGAAGGCGAGCTTGAGTCTGGTGCTGAGTCTCGCTTTTTCCCTTTGCCCAGCGTGGGGGCTCCGGAAATGAAGCGCTTGAGGTCTCGCATCCTCATACTTGTGCTTGACGGGTACCCGTGATGCGACACTGCTATCCATCGGTGCTTGAAGTGGTCGGGCGCTGGCTTGCTTGTCTGCTTAGCAAAATTGCTCGGCGGCTGCGACCACATGGACTTCGCGGCCTTGCTTCCCCTTCCGCTTTCGTCTGTCGGAATGGTCGGAGGGGTAACCGGCGTCGGGACCGGACTCCCGCTTGGCCTTCCTCTTGTCGAAGATGGCCCCCAGGTGGCGATGCCCAAGAGCTCCTTGGTGGTTCTGGGCTTAGCGCAGCCCAGTTTGTGGACCAGAGCTTTGGAGGTAGTGCCGTAGATGAACGCCCTGACGACGTTGGCGTCATAGATGTCGGGGAGCTCATTGCATTGCTGGGAGAAGCGCCGAATGTAGTCCCAGAGAGACTCCCCTGGCTGCTGCTTGTAGCCCTTCAGGTCCCAGGAGTTCCCAGGGCGCTTATAAGTGCCCTGGAAGTTGCCGACGAAGAGATTCTTCAAGTCGGCCCAGCTCCTGATGGTGTTTGCGAGCAGGTACTCGAGCCAGGCTCGAGCCGAGTCCGCGAGGTAAATGGGGAGGTACTGCATGATGAAAAGATCATCAGTAGCTCCCCCCGTCTGGCATGCGAGCCGGTAATCTTCCAACCAGACACTGGGGTTTGTCGCCCCGATGTACTTGGTGATGTTGACAGGTGCCCGGAACCTGGCGGGGAAATTCGCGTTGCGGATCCCTCGACAGAATGCCTGAGGCCTAGGGCCGTCGGGGCTTGGGCTGCGGTTGTGGCGCCGACCGCTGTCCTCGGCTCGCGATCGGGCCGCCTCGTCCATCACCCTCCTCCGCGCCTCGAGGGTGTCGCGGACATCGCAACTGTCGCCCAGGCGCCGGTGCACCGGAGTGTGCGAGGCCTGGGGCCGCTCAGGGAGCGGTGCCGTCTTCGCTGGACCCCGCGGGTCCCGCGCGGCAGTACGACTAGGGTGGCTCAAAGAAGCCCCCGAGTGATGGGAGTCGGAGCCTTGTATGTGCTGCACGGTAGCACGCTCCACCAGCCCCCGGAGGTTCTGGTACGTGGCCTTGGCCTCCGGGTCTTCGGTTCGAGGATCCGCGGATCGGCATTCTTCCGCAGCCGACATTTTGGTGGCGTGGGGAAGAACGGAAGACCGTCGGACCCTCGGCCGATTGATCTTTGGACTGGCGTCTTGTAGGCCTCAGCGCGTGTGAGGGCTCGGATCGCTCGCTCCGTGTCGGCTCGAGTTTGTCGGTGGGCCTTCGAGCCTTCATTGTTTAGCCGCTGCTGAAGCTCGTGGCGAGCTCGAGGCTCTCCTCCGCCTCCTATGCCTAGGCGCGCCGGGCGGCGGTTCCTGGACTTACGGGGGTTGCGGCCGGGTCGGTCATGCCCGCCATGTTGCACTCGCGAGAATACAACTCGTCCGCAGTGTGCTCCGTGTCGGAGCTGGAGTCATGGCTGGAGGAAACCTCCAGCAATTCGTGGACGAAGGCTAGCGCATAGCCGGCCATCGCCACGAACCACGAGCCTGCGGGAGGCAACGTCGCCGCCCGCACAAGCTCACGCGTTGCCGCCAGAGGTGGCGCAGCGCCTGACGGGCTCCGGCGTCGGGGTCCGCGCGGGAGCCCCAAGCCGGAGGTCGCTGAAGGCGTCGGCGATGGAGTCCAGGCTCCCAGCGGAGGCCTGGTCTCGAGAGGTGACGGGAACGAGCACGAGCTCTCCCGCCGGGGTGGCGACAAAGTCGAGGGAGCCGAAGCGAATCCAGCTCCTCGACGCAGATGCGCCGTCGCGGGTGAAGAAAGCCATCAAGGAAGCAAGTGGGAATCCGGAGATGACGATGACGCGCGAAGCCCCTAAATGGCGTGCCAACTGTCGGTGTTTCGTAAACCGGCAAGTAAATTTGTAATTTAAGGGGCTGCGTGTTCTCACTCCTTGAATGGTTAGACTCAGAAAGCCCAAGATGTATACTGGTTCGGGTCGAATGTCCCTACGTCCAATTTGTGGTGGTGGTTCTGTATTACTCGGGGTACAGTAGATTACACAGTGTTACAAGCGAGGGCTAAGGGCTGGCCTTGAGCGCCTCGTCCGAGTAGGATGAGTGAGAGCTGTGTGCTCGTGAGAGTTAGGATGCTTGGATGCTTAGGCTGTATGTGTTCGAGTCTGATCGGATTGGATCGGTCCAAATCGAATGCCCTTCCCTGAGGGTCCTGCCTCCCTTTATATAGGCGGAGGGGACAGGTTACACGGGAGTTTGGAGAAAAAAGGTAGGGGTACATTATGCCCGGAAGTCCCGGTCTTCGGTCCTGGTGACCGACAGGTTCTTGTTCATCCCATGCCTGGGTTGGTAGACACAGCGAGCGTCGTTTCGTCGGGAAGGGGCGCACCTGCCCTCTGCGTGCCTGTCAGATGCTGACGCCGTTTATGCTACGCTCTGGTGTCACCTCGGGAGAGAGCGCGTCTCTCCACTGTGCATGACAGGGTGAAGGGACTGGCGCTTGACTTTGGCGGCCTCTTGACCACCTTGGAAAGGAGCCACCTGCTCCAGCATGGCCGTCGTGTCCACGGGGCAGGCGACCAGCTTGAGGTCGACCGGCGACGTGGCGGAGGTCGCTGGATCGGAGCACGTTGGGGCTCCGACCGAGGCCGGTCGGAGGCTGGGGCGCCCGACCGAGGTCGGTCGAGGCTATGAGCGCCCGACCGAGGCAGTCGGGCGTTCCTCGTGGGCTTGATCGGAGTCGAGGGTCCCTCGCGACCCAACGAGGCCTTTGGCCAATGCTGGGCCTAATACGGCCCATTTGGGGTTCCGGCCTGCTGGGGGTACCCCTGGTATGAGTATTCGTCAACATGTGAATAATACCAAAGATACAGAAGGAATTCACAAAACTGGGATACAACACTGGTATATGTCATAGAACCATACATTCTATGGCCATGGATCTTGGAATAGGGGATTCAAAGGCATGTCACAGAACCATACATTCTATGGCCATTGGATGATAGGGGTACATTGGTTCATGGCCTAGGTGGTATGAAATCATCATCATCGTCATTTGTACGGTTAGGAGGTACCCGTCCTTCAGTGCTGGTTGGACGTCCTCATCCATTGTTCCTGGAACAGCCTATTGTAGTAATGCTTAAATGACCAGGTCTGATAGTGGTTGAACGTCGAGGTCTAGGTGACAAGAAATCGTCATCGCCATAGTTCCTAGAACGACCAGTTGTAGTAGCGCTTGAACGGCCAGTTGTGGTAGTGCTTGAACGTCGAGGTCTAGGTGACATGAAATCGTCATCATCATTATCATCGCTACAGTTAGGAGCAAGCCCTCCTTCCGTGGTGGTTAAACGTACTCTTGAACTTTCTGCTGCAACAGTGATCGGCGGACCTCTACCCCTCTAGTTAGATCCTCTTGTGCGGCTTCTGCGCGAACCAGGCATGACACCACTGTTGAAGAACACAAACATCGCTAGAAATCTGGGATATCTTTATTGATCAACTCTGCATCCTCAGGGAATGACTAACAGACAGGACGAGCATACGAAGTAGTGAAGTTATGGATGATGCTAAAAAGATTATTATGGGGATTGAATATGAAATAACTAACCTTAATATGCTCTGCATACTGATCGGGTAGCATCAGTACCCTACGAGATATTGACGAGAAACCTGTAACAGAAGGGTGGTTGGCTAGTTCGTGCACCCTTAAATACCTTTGATGCCACCATTATAAGTACGCCTTGAGGTCATCGGAGGTCACAAGGCTCAGGCCAGATGTTGTCTTGTCATGCCTCGATAATGTCAGACGCAACTCTTGCAATTTAGACACCACTTTAGTTATGTTCTCCTCCTTGAACGGATCATCCTTCCCGTTACGTGTAATCCTCATCGTGTAATGAAGGGCTACGCTACTCATATCTGGTGTCCACGAGATTGCTCTACTAGAGGATCCAGCCATGGTGAAGTATGAGTGGGAGATGTATATGTGTTCTTGCGGTTTGGAGTGGAGGTTGGGATGGGAAAGAAGGGTTGCTTAGGTGGGGAGTGGTTTTATATGCCACTCTGGTCTGAAAAAGTGGACTGCAGCGTATTGTCGTTTCAGTCTGAAAAAGCAGTGAGTTGCAAGGTGTTGTTATTTAGCTCTGAGGTCGCCAGTGTGTTGTCCGTCGATTTGAGATGGGCAGTATTTTGTCATTTGGTGGTGTGCAGAGTGTTGTCAAATCAGTCTGAGAAAGCTGCTATGAGCATGCTATCACATCTAGGGCTGGGCAAATAAACCGGAAACCGAAAACCGACACCGAAAAAACCGAAACCGAATTATTCGGTTGTTGATTCGGTTATCTGTCTGAAATAACCGAATTTATTTCGGTTTATTCGGTTTTATACATCGGTTAACCGAACTAACCGAACTAACCGGACTATAATTACTTAGTGGTATTTAGTAGGTAGCATCTCGTATTTCCTTGCTCATTTGCTGATTGTTTCATATGCGCTTCTCCTATCTGCTTCTCCATGTGTTAAGGATGCTCTGAACCACCTTCCCTTAGGGACTTAAATTTTCTTCCAATTCTCATATTTAATTCAAGCAATTCTCAATAATGTCAACAGGTGATTTACACAAACTTATATTGTTTTGTTCATGACCTCATTTAATTCTCAATAATGTGCGCAATTTTTGTTTCTGTCAGACAATTTGTTCTTTGTGGATTGTGGTGAAGCGGTGATTCTGAATCCTAACAATTAAATTCTGGTTAATTCGGTTTAAAACCGAAACCGAAACCAATTATCGGTTAGCAAATTATCGGTTTCGAAATTTTCAAACATATTTCGGTTTCATTTTTGAAATAACCGAATTTTCCAAAAAACCGAAAACCGAAACCGAATTTTTCGGTTAAACCGAACGCCCAGGCCTAATCACATCGCACTGACGAAGCTGTTGTGTGTGTTGTCCAATTGACGTGAGAAAGCTAATGGTAGTGTCTAATCGTTCTGAAAAAGTTGCTGCGAGGGGGCGAAATGTGATATCGTAATAGAAGATAACATAAGAAAATAAAATACCATAGCTGAATGTTACATAATATGAGAAAGTAAAGTACCATATTATGTTTAGTACATCTTGTATGAAAGGAAAAAAAACTAACTACGGCTCTTGCACGGTGCTACTCCTCGTGTGGTCTTAGGCCTCCTACGGTGCTGCATATGCCCAGAGGGATACGTCAGCTGGACGATGCGGGTGGCCCTCTGGCGTACACGCTGCAACGTCCCTATCAGGACGTCCATCGTGACCTCGAGCTTGCCCGCCCGGTCTACTCATGCCAGCAGTGCGTCCACGTCCTCCACGGTCTCCTTGGCAAGGTCGCTCTGCGCACGTATTGAAATACTAGTTAGTTTGCATAATTACAGTAACGATACATTGCAAGGCATGTCAAATAAGTACTAACCGTCCGATGAAACGTTGAGTCCGGCTGCGTGGGGTAGGTGTCCGCTGTGGAGGGCACGTGCCTCGGAGGAGAGTCAACGACACGCACAAAGCGAATGCGTGTGCGCGGAGTGAACCACCGAATGTACTCGTCGTACGGTGGCTCCCCCTTTGGAGGTGGCAAGGTAGCCAAGCGACTTCGGTGAGTCGCGTTGATCACTGGGTCCAGCAACTCGTACTCCCTGTCATTCGCCATACCTATAATTGAATAAAACAACGTTAGTATGAAATCAAATGCACAATAAAACTGAATATAGTGATTAGAAATAGAATTTGAATACAGTAAAGTGACTAGACATTACAATCCACAAACGCTAACAACTTTGAAATCCATACATGCATCAAACATACATTGCATTTGTAGGATTTCTTTCCTTGATCACCTCAAGCATACCTGGTAGGTTCTGATATGAGTCTTCGTATGTACCAAATCTAGTTTCCAAAACCTTCTGCTTCGCTCTTCATGCTTTCGCATAGCTTATGGTGTACTAAAACCTCTACTCTATTGCAAGTATGATGGTATATGGCTCTAAATCCAAGTTGTCCACAATCTCCCCATACATTGTATTTGCAACAAAATCTAAAGATATGTTTCTATGCAATTGGGCAGACTCCGTAAGCATGCATGTGTGTGGGACGACTATAGAACACTTCTAAACAGTATCCCATTTAAGCTAGTATGCATGCACACACCATGGGCAACCCTCCATCTAGCATCTAACATCATACACCCTCTGGTCTGACTTCACAGCCTTAAAGGTTCTACGAAGCGACATGCCCATGCTGTCACTGTTTCCTAAACCTCAAACTTATTCTTGTAAATAGCACCTTACCTCACCTCATTCTTATCCGACTGCCACGGAAAGTGTTCACCCTCATCGACCACCAATCTATCGAACTGACATGCATCCTACTCCGTACGGAAATGCTCTTCATCGTCTGCGTCATTACTCAAATTCTCATATTCCTAACCCTCTGCCTCCATCGCTTCAACCAACGATTCAATGTTTTCTCCCTCGTCTGCCACGCCCAATGGTACATGAACATCAGTTTCCTTACCTCGCACACCCTCATGACTCGAGCTGACATCCTGCCTCACTAAGCACTCTTCGGTTCGACTGCTCTCCCCAACTTTCTCTGGTTCATCACCACCAATCTCCTCCTGTGTCGTATGGTCAACATTGGTTCTCAAATGCTTGTGCCAACAACACTAATGGCCAACCATTCTTAATTGCCAATCTTACGTACGAGCTTTAGAACTTTGGCCCCTTCAGTTCTACTAACTTTCAGTACGTGTAACCCCGTCTCCGAGACTCTACTCCGTGCAGCTTGAGGTCATACAATTTACTATCCAATGAGAATATGTGGTACAACCATCTGTTAACCATGCCCACGAACGCTCACCAGCATATGACAGGCTAGCCATAACACTTGGAAAATGACTAAGTTCCACCCCTTGTGCACCCATCTGCGAAACCTCTTCTCCATAGTGTATTTTAATATCTACTTGTTCGACTATACCTATCAAACATTTCATGGATTTTTTAACGATCGCACAACATAACTCTACTACCTTTCAAGTCTTACTCTACTCATACAATGACATACTCTACACAAATTCAAATAACTGCTGCGGCCCTACAAAAATTAATTTTTTGTATCACATTTTATCTCACGTAATTCTTGCACACATTGTATCTCTCATAATTCTTGAAATTTTCTATATCCAACTATTATAACTCTATACAACTAAATAATTAAAAATCTACACAATCCGATCACTAAATCATCAATTTAAATAAACTATTACCAACCCTAATTCATCTCGTACCTATATCGTTTTTCTAAATAACTATTAAACTCAAAATCACTAAATCGTTTTTCTAAAAAACTACTAAAATCAACCCTAATACAATCTTTTTCTAAATCATTTTTCTAAAAAACTACTAAAATCCTAACGATCAACACTCCCTGTGGGTGCTGTATGGTTATCCATTTGAGCTTTTATGTCCTTCACCCATAAAGCGTAGTCTATCCCGTCCTTTTACAGTTTCAAAAAATTCACTTATATCGTACTTTTGTCCATATTCGTGGTTGCTCTGTGTCACCATTTGTACCGTCCAAACTGTATGCGTCATATAATCCCTCTTTATTATGGAATGCTATATTTCATTCATTCTGTTGTTTTCGAACTTTAAACATGTAATGACTTTACTAATTCGAAGAACAATACCAACCTCCTTTACCACATAGAACATACAACATGCAAATACCTGTGTGGGGCACATGCGGGCTAAGGGGCTATTTTTGCAAAAAAAAACGCACAAGGCTAACTTTGCAAAAAAATTAGAATTTTAATATTTATTATTTACGTACAAAATTTGTTGATGGATATATATAATTTTCATATTTTGTTAAAAAATTGTATCAACAATTATAAAAATTATGCCGCGGCAAGCTTAATGCCATGATGCCCTGCCGCGACATTCGACCATTGCTGCGTACGCCTGTTGCGGCAAGGATTTTCCGTGCTTCCCTGCCATGGCAGGTATTTATTGCTTCAAATTACGCGTCTGGGCTAAACAGATTGGGCCATTTCTACTAATTCGGATGAATGTGACCTAAAAATGGAAAAACCAAATACATTAAAACTTCCATTATCCATCAGCACCATCATTTGTATTGAGCGACATATGGTATATAATTAGCGAAACTCATTACTAAGTGTTTCGAATGTTTGTCGTTTTGATAATTTTACGCGTCAGTGCTTCCAGCCATTGCTTCTGATGTCCGCGCCACCCTACTGCTGCATGATGATTTCACGCCACCCTGCCGCTACATGCTGATTGCCGCACCACCCTACCGCTGCATAGGGCTAATCCCGTAAATACACGCTCAGTGGAGTTAAAAATGGAGAAAGATAAAATCAAAGCAGCCAAATATAAATCATTTGTTCGCTTTTCTCTATGTGCCATTCTTACTTTTTGAGATTACGGTTTCCACTTATATGTTAAGGTCTTATTTGGGTGGCCTAAATTTTCCAAGACTCTTACGGCCCTGAACGGTATATATTCGCTATTTCACACTGTGCTTTCAATTTTCAAGTTCTGCGTTCAATGATTTTTGCACCAGCCGAGTACCACGGTGGGTAATAACGAGCTGTCTGCTCTCCAAGCGAGAATAACCCAACAACGCAGACGGACGAGTTGCATCTTGGGCTAGATGGCCCACACCGCGTCCTGGCCCAACTAGGTTAGCTATTTATCCCAGTGCTGTTAAAAATGGTATATGATTGACGGATGCACGTGGAACCGTTAAGCGATTAATCGCAATACGACTAATTATTCATAATTTAATGAATTATTATGTGCTCTTATTAATATATTTATTTACATTTAGAATTATTTATAAATATTTTAGTTACCCAAAGTTATCGTAAATTATCACTCTACAAAACATGTTTTACATTTCATTGTTTATACTTTATCTGGAAGATACATACTATGAACAACAATATAGTATTATAAACTAATTTACCATACTTAGTGAAAAAAAGCTATTTTCTTAATTAAACGAGAGAAAACGGATGATTAAATCAAAATATAACCGATTAATTGGATTATGCGGTCAATTAATCATTCGACTACATTAATTACACTCCAATTAAACTATTTGTGATGTTTTAGTTACTGTCACTGATTAATCAGCTGACTAATCAATCAAGTTGGTTGTTTTTCACAACAGTAATCCGTCCCACATGGAAACGAGTTCAATGCTTTTTCGGTCCTCATGCTTTCTTTTTTTTAAAAATCTAGCATCCATGTGAACCTATTTGTAAAAATAGCTCTATCTCTCACCATGAAAGTGTCGACATGTGACACATGCAAAAATATCCCCCTCTCTACCGCAGAAGCACTGACAGGAAAAATGTGTCATAGGTCGATGGCACTTTGGGGAAGGATGGAGGCTATTTTTGTATTTGTGTTTGTACAGATATTAGATTTGCACTAATGAGACATTTAGTTCCACCTAAACTCACAAGTCGCAGTCGATCTCCCTTCAAATAGGGACGACAATGGATTGGATAATTTTCGACTGATCCAGATAATTTTCAGATATGAATTTAGTCGAAGCAGATATTTGTTGGATAGTATTGGATTGGATACGGATATAGATTTTTTTTGTTAGATACAAATACGAATTTGGTAGCTCACTATCCGTCTGATACGAATGTGGATCTGGATATTTTGGATGTTTATGGGTCGGATATCCGGATATGCACATACATGAGCCCGGGCCAAGGCTACTCTTTTAACCCTTCTAAATTTCAAAAAAATTTCTAATTAAATTAATCCAAAAATTAAATTTCAATTATTAAAATGGGCTAACCAACTTCAAAAATTATGAAAATTTTCAGAGAAGATCTTGACACAATCTAACATTTTTAAAAATTATTTTAAAGATTTTATCTACTTTTAAATTTTTTGAAAATTCAAACACTATTATCCTTAATAGGAAAATATTTTAAATAAGTAGCTAAAATGGATAAAAACTCATAAATACATAATTTATTGTTTTAAACATAATTCAATGAAGAATAAAAATCTCCGGTGATTACATGTTCTTTATGAATATTTAGAGTAAATAAACTAATTACTTTTTTTATTTTGTATGTATAATTTAAAAGTTCTCATGTTCCAATAAATATCTGTGATCATATTCGTTTTGATTCGTATTCGCTCCGTATAGATATTCGATATTGTCCATATTCGTATCCATACCCGAGTTATCCGTATTCATATCTGTATCAACAAAAACTGAAAACAAATATGATAGAAACATTATCTATCTATATTTGATCCGTTTCCATCCCTACTTTCGAATAAGTGAAATAAAGTCGATCTACTAATCAGCAGGCAAAACGCCTTTTGAACACGCCGCAGAAAACTTTTTCTTCAAAACTAAACAAGCAAAAATCTCCTCTCCCTCGTTCTTATCTCCAACGCCCCACAGAAAAGGAAAAGGAAAAAAAAAGGATAAAAAGGGCACCCACCCGAAAGTCATTACCCCGCATTTTAAAACCGTAGCCGCTGACGCTCCTCCCAGTCCCATCCTCCTCTGGTTTCCACCCACAGACTACACCCCAAAACAGCAAGAGCCACACGCCCGCGCGCACACGCACAGGCACAGGAGGGGGAAGAGAGAGAGAGAGAGATGGCTGCGGCAGCGGGAGGAGGGGGGAAGGAGGAGATGGTGTACATGGCGAAGCTGGCGGAGCAGGCGGAGCGGTACGAGGAGATGGTGGAGTTCATGGAGAAGGTCGTGGCGGCGGCGGGGGCCGGCGGGGGGGAGCTCACCGTGGAGGAGAGGAACCTGCTGTCCGTGGCGTACAAGAACGTCATCGGGGCGCGCCGCGCGTCCTGGCGCATCCTGTCCTCCATCGAGCAGAAGGAGGACGGCCGCGGAGCAGCGGGGCACGCCGCGGCGGCGAAGGGGTACCGCGCGCGCGTCGAGGCCGAGCTCACCAACATCTGCGCCGGGATCCTCCTCCTCCTCGACGAGCGCCTCGTCCCTGCCGCGGCGGCCGTCGACGCCAAGGTCTTCTACCTCAAGATGAAGGGCGACTACCACCGGTACCTCGCCGAGTTCAAGACCGGCGCCGAGCGCAAGGACGCCGCAGAGTCCACACTCACTGCCTACCAGGCCGCCCAGGTCTTCCCCCCTGTTCCACCAACATTCGCATCTTTTTCTTGTCTCTTTTCTACTCTGGCGAGCGATTTGACTCAAGAAGTTTGGATCTTGGGGGTTCCTTTCTCTAGGACATAGCCATGAAGGAGCTGCCACCGACCCACCCAATCAGACTGGGACTCGCGCTCAACTTCTCCGTGTTCTACTACGAGATCCTCAACTCGCCGGACCGCGCGTGCTCGCTCGCCAAGCAGGTGATTTTCCGCTTCTTGCTTAGTTTCTGAGTTCATTAGTTAACGAAATTGGCGCAGATCTATAATTTGCTACAGATCAGAGTAGCAGAAGAGTTTGGGATATGATTTGTGCATTTAGATGATTTGGGCTGATTTACTTCATTTCTCCAATGCATCCGGTAATATTTTCGATTTTTCATGTTACGCTCGATTCTTACGCTTCTTGCGGCCGTATTCTTCAGCCCGCACTACATCTGCAGTAGTTTAGGGAGTTTAAATATTCTTCAGTTACAGTTACACTCTGCCAGTGTTCAGCTTCTTGCTTGGGATATTTGGTCACTGGTTTCATGGTATCCTCTACTAGTTGTGACCCATGCCGGCTCAAATTGTCGCATGCTTCCAAGATGTGAATGTTATTTTGCAGTGTGTACCCCACATGCGTGCTTGCTATGTGCAAGCAGTGGGGTATCCAGGATTTTGGATATGGGTGGTCCAACTTGGCATAAATTTTTTAAATACCGTAAATCTAACATGCCAATATACAATACAAGTATAGAATTTACCAAAAGAGCATCATGATATATTAATAAGGTGTCTTACAAACATCTTAAAATCAACAACTAAGTATGAAATTTGACTTAAAGAAACTTACACGACTACAATAATTTAAAGAAGATTACAGTACTACTTCTTGTTGGGTCTACGTTTTCTAATGGCCATGAAAGTGTCCATTATATCTTCTTCATTCACTTTAAAGAAAATATCTCGCTCAATGAATGTGACTAGACAATCGTCCAAAAGACTATCACCCATCCCTCTTCATGTTTCAACAATTTTGCAATACAATATGTAGGATTGATATATATTAAACTAGCAATCAGAGGGGGGTGAATAATTGCGCGGAAGCTAAAATCAAATTTTTTATTATTTTTGAAACACCCCAATTAACTGATTCGGATTCGACAAAAACAGACTAACCTACGTTCACTAAAATAGTAATTTCTGATGAATTTCTGATGATCCCACCGTTAGATCGATGTGAAATTTTAACTACTAAAACTAGACTCAATTTTCAAGCTAACACAATAAAAATCACCTCGATCGGATCTACGGATCTAAAGTTATTTTCTTCGCAATTTTACTGAATCAAACGCCACCAGACCAAATAAAAACAGATTGACACACGTTCACCAAAATAATAATTCCCAAAGATCCTACCGTTGGATTGTTGTGAAATTTTAACTGTAGAAACTAGATGCAATTTCAAAATTAACACAACAAGAATCAATCCGATCGGATCAATAGATCTAAAGATATTACCTTTGCAATATGATTGTCTCAGTAATGACGGGAATTGATCTTACCGCTTTGGAATTTTTGGGTGGGCCGGGGCCCACCCGGCCCACCCTCTGGATCCGCCAGTGTGTGCAAGCGTAGTCATGACATGGACTGTTATCTTGCAGATATAGCCTCACGATGCTCATCTGCTTGGACTAACACCTTGTTAGCTCTGGAATGCCAGTAAATTTGTAGCTGCATATGTTGGTTGCAATGAGCTTATGCATATGAAGTGTTCTTTTAGAGCCAACTCCATAAGGCACGATTTTCGGACATGTGCCTGTATTTACCATTTGATCTTCCAGCCCTGTTATGTCATTGAATTCTTATCCTTCAAAAAGTCCAATTGATCAGGATCCTACAGTCCTGTAAAACTTTGCTGCAAATAATTAGCCGATAATAGCTAGCCCATTTTGTCTTTTGGTTTGTGATCATACTCCCTTATGTTTTTAGGCCTTTGATGAAGCTATCGCAGAACTAGATTCCCTTGGGGAAGATTCCTACAAGGATAGCACCCTGATCATGCAACTTCTTCGTGACAACCTCACCTTGTGGACTTCTGATATGCAGGTAGATCAGTGTACTGACCAGTAATAATGTAAAGTCTATGAACTAGCATTTGACATTTTGTTATCAAAATAATGCCAACCATTTATGTGTACAGGATGATGGCGATGAAATGAGGGATGCAAGCAAGCCTGATGATGAGCACTAGCTAAGGATCCTAGTGACGGCCATCTCTGTCGCTTAATCCTCGGGTAGTTATGATGCTTCTACAAGGACCATTTTCCTGTGTCCTTTATCGTTGGGTCTTTACTTACCATTTGTTTTGTTATATTGCTATCGCTGTCCTCATGTATTGTTTTTTACTTTCCAACTGGAATCCTGGTTGTGTGTGGGAGAATGCCTCAAGCCTTTAACTAGTGCAAGGACTGTCAACTCTTATTTACTATAATTGAATAGCTATGCTGGTTCAGTATTTAACATATGCTCTGTGATGGTTATTGTGTATTGAGTTATCATTGCAACTACAACCATCACTGCTTGATCTTGGGGAAAAAATAGAGAAATACAGCTGGAGATCCAATAATTGTAATCATGCTGCTGCAACTCCATATATGATGGGCAATGAATTAGTCTGGTCTATCATTATGCCATTGAGCTTTTGTGCTGGCCTGTTTGCTTTTCCAGCCAAAGATATTTGGAGAAGGGAGAGGAACATGATCGGTAGGCTTTTAGTTGTGTGCTCTTTATTGTTTTTTGTCAGGTCTTCTTCTGTTGGAAACTTATCGTAGTGTTATTTGATCCTGAGGAATCGTCAGTTATTTGATTTATTGGTTATAATTTGATTTATACTAATAGATAATAATGTTTCTTGTACGTGGTCCAATGTCCGGAATTTTACTATCATAGACACAGCACACTGCTGCTAACTATTCAGCATATTTGTTTTGGCGGAGATCATTAGCTTTGTTCATTTGAGTAGTTTTATATATATATATTCATTTGAGTAGTTAATCAGTGGGAATCTGCAGTGTGCCCCGTGAGCTTCAGACTTTTAAGGACCACTCTTCTCACTGGTTCTCATTATATAGCCTTACGGGTTCCATGTTGAAGCTGAATTGTCATCGTGGCCAGTGCAACAGCTAATTTTAGGAATGTTTGGAACATGCGAATTTTAGTTGAATTCTGCAGGAACTTTAGAAAATAGTTCAATTTCTATGTTTCAAATCGGGCCTTGGTTTATACAGTTCAAAAAGAAAACGATGATTTTGGCCCTGATTGAAAAATAAAACGATGATTTTGGCCCTAATTGGGAAACAAAAGCTGCATTTGACTTTCTGTGGTGAAAAGCCGTCGTAGCTTTGCTGAAATGCTGATTTTGACTTTCTAAGCTAAAGAGCGTCGGTAGCTTTTTATGAGAGGTCATTTGGCAACCTAACTAGGCTGGCTGGCTACTTTGATGTATGAAATGTCTGAGATACCTCTGACATAAGTAATCATTTGTTTGGTCGCTAATAAGGCCAAATATAACCAGTTTCTGAATTTCTTGTATAATTTTACTACTAATTGAGTGTAATCAGTTTATGTATGGTAGTAGTTGGAAAACCAATTGTACCTGGATATCAATTTTTGAACCCGATAGTACGTCATATTGCTCATGTTTAGCTCTTGAAAGCATATCTTTTACATCCACCTCCACATTTAGCAATGTCTACAAAAAAAAAAAAAAAACTAAATGAAATTTTAAACAACAATGATTGAGCTGCTCAGCTTTCAAACAATCAAACACGTGCCATTCATAAAATTCCATGCATTTAGAGATTCAGCAGATCTAGAACTTGACATTGGCATGAATGAATTCAGCATATCTATACAACTCAACTTACACCTGATCATACAATAATCTGAATTTACAGACAGCCATCAGCTTTAAACTACATGCAAAATCAAATATCAACCTCGATACGTTAACTCTGAACAAATAGTAAAACGAGTGAAAACGTTGTTGAACTGTGGGTATAAAACCCGAGTTAGTTGGAGGAATGAGATAAGAAAAGATTCCCCATATCTAGTGTTCTTTAGTTTGTTAGAGTAATTCCTAATTCGTTCCTGTGTTCGTCACGGATTTCTGCGGATTCAATTATTTGATATCAGATTTTAGATCGGATTTACTTCGGGTCCTAACAAATTGGTATCAGAGTGAGCTCATCCTTGACAATGGATCGATTGAGTAGAGGAACCGAAGTCGAGGTTGGCTGGTCCGTAAAATCCCTCGATTTGGTTCTAGGTGAGGGAGTTTATGAGCACAAGTGTTGGAGTTTCGGAGGATCGCATTGAGGAGACACATTGAGGAGACGTTGGAGATGGAAAGCAGGGTGGAGATCGAGAGGATCCATCAGCAGCTTTCAGCTTTGGAAGGATTGAAGTCTGACGTTGCGGAGATCAAGGCTATTTTATTGAGTGAACCATGGCAAGAGACGAGCACCAACGGAAATCCGAGCGTTTCGATCCAGGAAGAAGATAGAGTATCTTATGGTGTGATGGACTCTAGCATGCAGGTAATGACTCCAACACAGCCTCAGGTAAGTTTGAATCCTGTTTTCTTGCCAGAACGCCAGGGAATTACTAGCAGCCAATTGCCCATTTATACTTCTATTCGGACTGCATCATAAGCAAATCTACGAACATTTGGAAGTTCGTGAGCAATGGGCATCAATGGTGATGTGCATCATCAGATTCCTCAGGCATCTCATAATCTTCACTTTGGGTCAGTAACCAATCCAGTGGGATATGGAGTGCAGATTCCGACTTATAATCATCCAGCTCCTACACAGAGTCTTAACCCTGGAACTTTTTATAATGGTAGATTACCCTTTCAAACTGCAGATTATCCAGGAGTCCAACTATTTGATGCTCAGAGAAACACTTATGTGGGAGGAAACAGTAATCAACATCATTATGCAGAGGCAGTTATCAAAGGACCCAAGCTTGAATTGAACTTGTTTTCAGGGGAGAACTCCTTGGGGTGGATTGAGCAGTGTGAAAATTTCTTCCAGATGGCAGGAACACCCTAGAACAGTGGGTTAATTTAGCTTCTGGGCATTTGACAGGAAGAGCACAGACTTGGTTTAAGGGGGTGGGTATTTCGTGGCATATGTTAAACTGGCAACAGTTCAGAACTATTCTATGCGATCGATTTTCTGAAGCTAGCGCTCATGAAGCGGTAGAGAAACTACAAAATATTAAGCAGCTGAACTCAGTGAGTAAATATATAGATTATTTTGAAAAGTGTGTGGAATTAGTCAAAAGAGATCATTCTTATCTTTAAGAGAATTACTTACTAAGTTGCTTTATTGGAGGATTAAAAGAAGAAATTAAACATGATCTTAGTGGACACCAGCCTAAGGGCTTGTTAGAGGCTTACTGGTATGCCAAGCTAGAGGAGAAGGCAATGCCAGCAAAAAGGGCGAGTCATACTGGAAGTCATTTTAAAACCAAGCTGACATCAAGTTTTCAGAAGGTTGTAACTCAGAAGCCAACTGGAGTTGAAGGGCACGATTTTCAGAAGAACAATAACGTTGAGAAGAAGATAAAGACCTAATGGCATTGCAATGAACCTTGGACACCTGGACACAACATAGTCTGCAAGGTCAAGAAGGCTTTAAATGTGATTTTGATGCAAGGGAATGAGGAGGAATCGGGTGTCGAGGAAAAATGAAGATAAAGCTGAGCAGGAATATGCTATTGTTCCCGATAGTCCTACCGAGGTGGAAACAGAAGAGAAAGAGAATCAGTTGATGAGAATTTCAGTTCATGCTGCTAATGGGACTTCAGGACCAGTCACCGTTTCACTGATTGCACTTATAGGAAACAAACCAGCTATGGCTCTAGTGGACGGTGGTAGTACTGATTCCTTCATGGATTATGAATTTGCAGTAAAGAATGGATATCCATTGAGTTATACTCCTTCCAAGAAGATTGTAGTAGTAGGAGGAGGGGAATTGACAACCGATGCAAAGATAAATGACTTGCAGTATCCAGTTCAGGGCACCAACTTTTCTACCACTTTTAAACTATTGAGTTTAGGGAGATATGAGATCATTTTAGGCGCCGACTGGATATATGAACATAGTCCTATTGGACTAGATCTTAAGGAGAAAGTCTTAACCATTCAAAAGGAAGGGCAGCAAGTCAAATTTAGAGATTATACCCAGCCTATCTTGAATTGTGGTATAACTGCAGGAAAGATAGGAAGAATGATGCACAAAGGGGTACAAGGATACATGGTTCAGGTTCAGGTAGCAACAGATATAACTTCAGAAAGTAACAAGGAACTGATACCTTCAGTTATCCAAGAAGTGTTGGAGCAATACTCTGGAGTCTTTGCTGAACCTAAAGGGTTACCACCAAAGAGAGGGTGTGATCATGCTATCCATTTGAAAGCAGGTTCAGAACCTCCAAATCAGAGACCTTATCGAGTATCACATTACCAAAGAAATGCATTGGAGGAAATTATCAAGAATTTGCTTGACAATGGTGAGATAAGGCCTAGTACCAGTCCGTATTCCTCTCCAGTGGTGATGGTAAGAAAAAAATATGGGGCATGGCGTAGGTGTGTGGATTTCAGACAATTAAATGCAACTAGCAATAATAGCGCGCTACGCTGCGCCGTTATGTAGAGTCGATAGGACCCGTCGGCAAATCCATGGTGGACGTATTTTCAGTTTTCATATTTATTTAAAAAAATAGGTTGTCAGCTATAAACCTTCAAGGAATCTACGTTTTTTTTAGAAAACCGCGGTTACAACCCGTTGTCTGATAAAATTTGTCGAATTTTCGATTTCCGCATTTTTTAAATAAAATAGGTCGGTAGGACTCGCTGGCGAATTCATGGGATATTACAAACCTTCGATGAATCCGCGTTTAATCTACGGGTTACTATAAATCTTCGACGAATCTGTGGTTTTTTTAGATACCGTGGTTGTTTTTTATGCATTTCGGGATATTTGATCGTTTTTTTGTTTTTCGTGTTTGTTAAAAAAAAATAGGTCGTTAGGACCCGCCGGCGAATCTATAGGTCGTTAGAACCCGCCGGCGAATCTATAGGACACTATAAATCTCTAGACGAATCTACGTTTTTTTAAAAAAACCCCGTGGTTATGACCCGTTGGCAAATCCATAAGTTGTTATAAACATTCGACGAATCCATGTTTTTTTTGTCGATGCGTGTTTTATTTAGAAAATTGCGGTTGAATTCGTGTTTTTTTTTGTTTTTTTGTGTTTGTTAAAAAAAATGGGTCGTCAGGATCCGCCGGCGAATCTACGGGTCGCTATAAATCTTTGGACGAATCAACTTTTTTTAAAAAAAACCCACGGTTATGATCCGTTGGCAAATACACAAGTTGTTATAAACCTTCGACGAATCCGTGTTTTTTTTGTCGATGCGTGTTTTATTTAGAAAATTGCGGTTGAATCTGCGTTTTTTTGTTTTTTTAAAAGAAAAGTGCGGATTTTTTTATGTATTTCCTTTTTTAAAAGGCTGTTCGGACCCGCGGGCGAATCCATGAACCGCTATAAACCTTCGACGAATCTGTTTTTTTTTGTTTTTTGGTTTTTTGTGTTTGTTAAAAAAATGGGTCGTTAGGACCCGCCGGCGAATTCATGGGTCGCTATAAATCTTCGTACGAATCTACATTTTTTTTTAAAAAAACCCGCAGTTATCACTCGTTGGCAAATCCATAAGTTGCTACAAACCTTCGACGAATCTGTGTTTTTTTGTGATGAAAATATTTTTTCCGGGTTTTTTGGGTGGCGAAAACATTTTTTCCGGTTTTTCTATTGTGAAAATATTTTTCCGGAAAACGGAAAAAGGACTCGAACGTAGAAGCGAGACACATTTGTTATTTTTTGGACCATTCGCTATCTGAAAAATTAGAAAAGGGCTTGTTCGCGATTTGAAATTAACGGGAGGCTTTTCCGTAAAATACCGCGCTAGGGACCCAAATGCGAAGAAAAAAATATCTTCGTCTCACAAAAAATTCCACAGGGACCTATCCGTAATTTCGAAGAAACGGAGGGGCTTTTTCGCAAATATGCAAGGTGACAGGTGACCCACCTGGGAGGGCTCCAATCTCTAGCGCTATAATGGGTGCAACCATGACAATCAAAAACAAGTTTCCAATGCCAACTATAGAAGATTTGTTGGATGAACTAAATGGGGCAGCAATATTCACTAAATTGGACTTGAAATCTGGGTATCACCAAATAAGAATGGAGGAAAAAGATGTACATAAGACTGCTTTTAAAACCTATTTGGAACATTACGAATATTTGGTGATGCCACTTGGGTTCTCAAATGCTCCAGCCACTTTTCAAGCTCTCATGAACAAACTTTATGACAATTGTTTAAAGAAGTTTATATTGATTTTTTGTATGATATTTTGGTGTATAGCAAGAATCTTGAAGATCACAAAGAGCATTTGAAGGTGTGAAATCATGTGTTGAAAAATTGGCTGAGTAATGAAATTAGCATTGCAAAGTGGTTGTGATTATGGCATGTGTGGTGCTTGTGCATATGCTGGTGATAGCATGATGATGGTTTTGCTTGATGCAACGCGCTCGTGCGAGTGGTTGCATGGATTGACTTTGAGTCAAGTCGTGGACTTGTGCTCGGATTTGTTTGTTTGTTTATTCATGTGCAGGTGTTGCTCGAGGGCGAATGTGGTCGATGACGGGACCGGAACTAGGTTCATGCAGGAACTGAGATTCGGGACTAGGTTCAGGGAGGAATCGAGGTCTTGGTAGTCGAGGATGTCATGCGGGACGTTCGGGCTAGAGAACATGCATATGAAGGCTGGTTAGTCACGTATTTACAGTATGTGGGCTGTACATACGTGAAAGAGTTGTTTTTGGCCATGTTGGGCCAGGTTGAGATGTATACGAACTCTTTCCATGAGGGAAGTGGAGTTGTATTCAATCTCTTTATATTTGCTCTGTATAAATAGGGGGAGGTGTCTCCTGTTATACAGAGAGTCAGGTTTTAGGGTTTGTACTCTTTTGTTTGAGTACTATAACCAGAACAAAAATAAAGATCTTTCTTGCGTCTCCAGCGGCTAGCGATTTTTCGTTTTGCTCTTGGCTCCAGTGTAGTTGATCAATCGTCTGAAATTTTGTCCGTCGCAGCAGTCACGAAATTCATCACGGAGTTCGGTTTCTTGCAAAGGTATCATCTTGCGAAGATAATATCTCAAGATCTATAGATCCGATCGAATTGATTCTTCTCGATTAACTTTGGAATTGAACCTAGTTTCTACAGTTAAAATTTCATATCAATCCAACGGTTGGATCTTTAGGAATTACTGTTTTGGTGAATATATATCTTTTCGTTCATGCTTTGGTCCGGCGTTTGACGATTCAGTCATCTTACAAAGTTAATATCTCAAGATCCATAGGTCCGATCGAGTTGATTCTTTTTGGGTTAGCATCGGAATTAAGTCTAGTTTCTACAGTCAAAATTTCACATCAATCCAACGGTTAGATCTTTGGAAATTACTGTTTTAGTGAACGTGTGTCAGTCTGCTCGCTCAAACTGCTCGCCTAGTCGCCCGACTGCTCGTCTGGTCGCCCAGACTGCTCTACTGGTCGCTTGACTGCTCTACTGGTCGCCCAGACTGGTCTACTGGTCGCCCGACTGCTCTACTGGTCGCCCAGACTGGTCTACTGGTCTCCCGACTACGTGAACTGGTCTACTGGTCTCCCGATTGTGTGAACTAGTCTCCCAACTACGTAAACTGGTCTCCCAACTGCGTAAACTGGTCTCTCAACTACATGAACTGGTCTCCCGATTGCATGAACTGGTCTCCAAACAATTTGAGTTTAAATTGGGGTGTGTTAGAAAAACAAAGTCCAAAAATTTGATTTTAGCTTCCGCACAATTATTTACCCCCCTCTGATTGCTATATTAGTATATTTTGATCCTACAGAAGGTTGTATGGGGCATATTAGAAGACAACCGGCTAGTAGGCAAGAGAAGCAGGTGTGTATTTGCAGTGCCAACTATTGAGTACCTAGGGCATATAATCAACCGAGAAGGGATTTCTACAAATCCCAGGAAAATCTCAGATGTAGTCAACTAGCCTATACCGAATAGCATTTCCAAGCTGAGGGGATTCCTAGGATTTACAGGCTACTACTGGCGGTTTGTTAAGGGGTATGGCAAGATATGGCGGCCACTATTTGATATGCTTAAGAAGGATAGCTTCAACTGGGGGCCAGAACAGATCGAAGCTTTTGAGGCATTAAAGAAGATAATGACATCATATCCAGCCTTGGCACTTCCAGATTTCAGTAAACCATTCCAGCTTGAGACTGAGGTGAGTAGATCTAGTATTGGAGCTGTACTAATGCAAAACAGTCGGCCAATTGCTTATTTTAGTAAAGCTTTGGTGGTAAGAGCTACAGCCAAATCCGTATATGATAAGGAAGCGATTGCTATTTCTGAAGCATTGAAGAAATGAAGGTATTATCTATTGGGTAATCAGGTCATAATCAAGACTGACCAGTAGAGTCTTTAAGTTCATTTCTACTCAGAATTTAATCAAAGGAATTCAGCACAAGTTAATGCTAAAATTACTAGAGTTCAACTATCATATAGAATATAAGAGAGGTAAAGAAAACAGTGCAGCTAATGTTTTATCCTGGAAGGATCATACTAGAGAGGATGAAACTTCTTGTTTGGCAGTCACTACAATTTCTCCAGAATGGATACTGGATCTCAACAGTTATATAAGTGACCCCCAAATAACGAAAATTAGAGAAGCCATGCAGAGAGGAACAGATAACGATTCCAAATATAAAGCAGAACAAGACATTCTCAAATACAAAGGGAGGTTGTATGTAGGAGGGCATAGTGATTTCAGGTTGAAGTTAATGAAATCATTCCACGGGTCATCCATCGGAGGACATTCTGGGGTTAGGGCCACTTATCATCGGTTGAAGAGACTATTTTATTGGCCCAAGATACAAAGACAGGAGAATCATTCCACGGAAAGGGGTTGCCGTGACCCTGTGGTTGTTACACTAGCTAAAACTTGTCCAAAGATGATGCCACTTGGGCGGACGCTTCTTTCATTCGGAGCACTTTTCCAAAGTTTTCGCCTTGAGGACAAATGCGAACTTCAGCAGGGGGAGAATGTCAGGACTTCTAGAGAAGATAAACAGTGAAGTCGGCGTTCAAGATAACGATTCGACGATTTCAGTTAAGGAGCATGAACGGCTGGATGTGCGGGTAGATAAGAAGGGACTGATCCAACGGTTAATTGACCTAAACAGTTTTTTATCAAAAAGATTGTAATTACGGCTGTTGTTGTTATTCTCCTTTTTACTTCAGTTAACTCTGTAATTGCCGAGTAGTAAAACGAGTGAAAACGTTGTTGAACTGTGGGTATAAAACCCGAGTTACTTTGAGGAATGAGATAAGAAAAGACTCCCCATATCTAGTGTTCTTTAGTTTGTTAGCGTAACTCCTAATTCGGTGAAATTTCAAAAAATAACACTTAATTTGTGCGTCTCTTCGGCTCTGTGTATGACATGTGGGTCTATCTGAGCCATTGACAATGGGTCAGGGTGTCAATTACCGAAAAACGAATTTTAATGGTGTCAAGAACTGAAATCTCTCCCTAATTCGTCCCTGTGTTCGTCACGGATTTCCACGGATTCAATCATTTGATATCAGATTTTGGATCAGATTTACTTCGGGTCCTGACGAGGGTGACTCCTAAGAGAGGGGTGGCCAGCGGCGACGTGAGGGTGCCACTCCTCGGGTCTAGACGGGGAGGCAGAGGAGATATCCATTGATAGCGGTGCTCCTCAGATTTGGGCGGCGGTGACGGCACCCGTTGGGGGGCAACATATCCGGTGCAACCCCCCCTCCGTGAAACCACGGTGCAACCCAATTAGGAAAAGTTTCAAAAAATTCTGAAAAAAATCATGGATGTACATCTCAACTTACCCCACCTACATATAAAATTTCATGATCAAATTCATCTTATACTAGCAGTTACAAAAAAAACAAACAGCAAAAATGAATAGTGATGAACAGTAGAAAATCACTGTTCATGCTGAATTTGTCTTTTTTGTAACTGCTAGTATAGGATGAATTTGATCATGAAATTTTATATGTAGGTGGGGTAAGTTGAGATGTACATCCATGATTTTTTTCAGAATTTTTTGAAACTTTTCTTAGTTGGGTTGCACCGTGGTTTCACGGAGGGAGGTGATTGCACAGGATATGCAACGGGGAGGTGGCGTGGAGTCACCTTAGGGGCGAAGGGAATCGAGTGAGAACTATGAGTCTGGTTAGGGGAGGGGAGGCGCGCGCACAAGCCATGTCGGGAAGACAACGTACTTTTAGGGCTATTTGAAATATACTCCCTCCGTATCATAAAAACTTATCGGTTTGGAATACGTGAGGTCAAACTTTTAAAACTTATCGATATCTTTTTAAATATTTAGATTGGATGTATAAAAAAACATATATATAGATTTGTCTCGAAATGTATTTTCATAATATTATAATTTTATTGGATTTTTTAAACATATTACAATGGAAATTAGTGATCAAAGTTGAGTTTTGAAGACCATATCAATGTCCAAAATAATAACTATTTGTGATCGGAGGGAATAGTATTTTTACATGAAATAGTTTAATTCTTTTAAGATTCACAAAATTTCCCACGTTCCAAACAAGCCCACTCTAGTGATCTTTAACATGGATACTACTCTGATCATCCCAATGCTTCGCACAGGGCCTGTTTGTTTTTCTGCAAGAAACTTGGCCCCGCATCTTATTTGTTAGTGGCCCATGACATGACAAAATGCACAAAACAGAACAAAGACAGTTTACAAGACTGCTTAAAAAGGGGTGAATTGCTCCTTAGCATCGTAAAGATCATTTAATTAAAAAAATACCATCGATATGTATGTATATTAGGGATGGCAAAAATACCCGTGGGTCCGGGTCTAGGTCTAAATTTGGACCCACAGGTATATTATTTCGGGTCTGGGTCTGGGTTCGGATCTGAGTCTCATTTTGGACCTGTGGGTACTTAGATCCGGACCCGTTTCTAGCATTTTTTTTCATTTTATATGAATACCTCATGCATACACACCTTAAGTCCGAAATTTGTATCACCGTGCTCTGCATGCTAGAGCGGCGAATAGCTAGCGTTTTGGATCTGGGAAGATTTTATATGCGGGTAAGTGCGTGATTTCAGCCGCACATGCAGCAGTAGTCTGTAGTCGCTGTAATTGTGACTTCGTTTCCTTCGCTTGGGCTGATGGCTAGGGACAGAAAATGGCTATGATTCCTTAGTTAGGAAGCTTGTCTACTTAAGGGGCAGTTAACCGATATCACGGCTTTGACAGGGGATCAAATTCTTCAGGCACGAACTGCTGGATCGCTGGATGTGGCAACGGGTCCGGGTACCCGTTCGGGTCTGGATCCGGGTCCGAATTTAGACCCGTGACTGACTTTGGGTCCGGGTCCGGATCCAAACTTCGGCTCTCTGGTCCGGGTCCACAGAGGTTGAACACGGAGGTATCCGGACCCGTTGCCATCCCTAATGTATATGTATACTATACTATATCAACCCTATTACACGCGGGAGAAAGCGCGCAAGGCCAGCCCATCCACGTGTCACCGCACGCCAATTCGCGAAAAAGCCCCTCCGTTTTTTCAAATTACGGATAGGTCTCTGTAGATTACGAATAGGTCCTTCGTGATTTTTTGTGAGGGAAAGATTTTTTCCCTTTCGACGCGTTTGGGTCCCTGGCGTGCCGTTTTACGGAAAAAACCCTCCCGTTAAGTTCAAATCGCGAACAAACCCTTTTCTAATTTTTCAGGATAGCGGATAGGTCCAAAAACGTAACAACCTTACTATTTACATCTAGGTCCATCCACGTGTCGGAGCCCGGCCTGTCCACGTGTCGTCCCACGCCCATTCGCGAAAAAGCCCCTCCGTTTCTTTAAATTACGGATAGGTCCCTGCAAATTACGACTAGGTCCTTTGCGATTTTTTGTGAGGGGAAGATATTTTTTCTCGAATCGCGTTTGGGTCCCTCGTGCGCTGTTTTACGGAGAAAACCTCCCGTTAAATTCAAATCGCAAACAATCCCTTTTCTAATTTTTCAGAATAGTGGACAGGTCCAAAAACGTAACAAACAGGCTCTTGCTCCTTACGTCTAGGCCCTTTCTCCGTTTTTCCCGGAAAAAATGTTTTCGTCATTAGAAATATGTGTGTAGCTCTATCTCTAGACTTTTTTCCCAACTCGATTTACCATCTCGATCTCTGATATTTTTTAAAGCATGTATTATTACTCAGTGGATGCGTAGAGTGTTAGGCTCGACAAAAGAAGGTTGTCGTCTCTAATAATTTTTCACCCTTTTTCCTCTAGCCTATTTTCCCACCTCGGTTTTCCCCAAGAAAACACCGAAAAACCCTCCAAAAAATAGAAAATACATCTCGGTCTGTTTTTTCTCAAAAAAATAGGAAATCGTTTTTCACTCACGCGCGCGCCGTGCGCCATTGTATTCACGGTTGGGCCCTTTGGTGTGTGGAAACAAAAAAATACATCCAGGCCCTTCTACCGGTAATTTTACAAAAAGAACCCTATAGTTTCGTATATTTGCGTACGGGTCCTCCAACTTTATTTTTCCGAGAAGAACCAGTGAACCAAATTTCGTACGGAACGTCGTATCGGTAATTTTACAAAAAGAACCCTATGGTTTTGTATATTCGCGTGCGTGTCCTCCAGCTTTATTTTTTCGAAGAGGATCAGCGAACCAAATTTTGTGCAGAGCGGCGTAGCGCGGGTTCCTATCTGTATATTCACGGTTGGGTCCTCTGGTGGGTAGTTTTGCAAAAAAAAATTACATCCAGGCCCTTCTATTGGTAATTTTACAAAAAGAACCCCATAGTTTCGTATATTCGCGTACGGGTCCTTCAACTTTATTTTTTCGAAGAGGCTGTATTACACATGACTGGCGCAGCGTAGCGCGCAGATCAACCTAGTAATACCCACAATATAGTTGGAAGAATTCCCGGGAGAAGAGCATGTCCACCTGTTACCCTTGGCGATTTTGCGAAAAACCCCCTACATTTCTTGAAATTACGGATAGGTCCCTATAGATTACAAATAAGTCCTTCGCGTTTTTTTGTGAGGGGAAGATTTTTTCCCGTTTATCGCGTTTGGGTCCCTCGCTCACTATTTTACGGGAAAAAACTTCTGTTAAATTCAAATCGTGGACAAGCCCTTTTCTAAGTTCTCGTGTGCTTGGTCCGTGGGCACCCCAATTATCAATCTTCATTGTAAATCGTTGACGTATAGCCATTCGGGCTTGAGCCCTCCAATTTGACACTGAAATTTGGAAGGAGATAGCGGCGACCATCCCGTCCAAGGCGAAAATGGCGGCTCCAAAAGTTCGCCGTCGGAGGCGCGCAAAAGGAAAAATAGCGAAAAAGGGGAGGTTTGGCATCACCCCAAGAACATTCGCAGAGGTGTGCGAAGATGGCGAGAAAAGAATGGAGTTGGGGGTGAGGTGAAGGTGATTGATTTCATAGAAGTGGAGAAGCGGTGAGGAAAAAATCGAGAGAAAGGCGGTACCAAGCCGCCATGATGCCCCACAGTGATGATGATGATCTCGTCGGCGGGCACCTTTGTGGTGGGGGTCCGGCCGGAAGAAGAGAGGGCCCTCGATGCGATTGTGTGGAGTCTCCCTATTGTGTAGAATCTCTGTTGGAGGGAGGAATGGAAGGCGAAGGGAGGAGCCATGGAGGCAAAAGTGACAAGAGGCAAGAAAAGCTTAGAGGAAGAAGGCGAAGTTTACAAAGAGTACTAAAGGCGTGAACTGCACTGGTGCGGATGGATCTATATGTATCCCCACTGCACCAAGCGGTTCACGAAAGGACAAGGTTGTCGCCGTTTGGTCCCAAGGAAAATCAATGGATGCGGGAAGGAATCGAAGCGGTCGCATCTGATGAGTGGTGGCCCCATCCAAGAATGCACGGCATTTAATGTAAGGATTTTGAAAGACTCGATGTGCGTTCTTGGGTGGGCCCGGCTACTCTTGTCGGCGTACTATACAGGGTACCCTCTTCGCCGCACAAAAAGCGTCGTGTACGTGGCGATCGGCAAGCGGTGGGTGTTTACCCGTCCTGTAACGTCGATCCACGTGGCGCGCGAGCAGCAGTGGCGACCACGCTGCTCGCGGCGCCCGGCCACGTGGCGGCTGGCGGGCGTTAAGCACGCACGCCCACCGGTGCCGGTCCACGTGGCGGGTGGCAGTGGCGACCACGCCCGCTTCGGCGCCCGCCCACATGGCGACTGGCGGCGATTGAGCAGCACGCCCGATCCCGGTCTTTGGTCACGTGGCGCGGCGGGCGGCAGTGGCGACCACGCCCTTTCGCCGGCGCCCGGCCACGTGGCGGCTGGCGGGCGTTGGCGGCACGCCCACCACCGGTCTTGTCGGTCCACGTGGTGCGCGGCGGCGGTGGCGACCACGCCGCCGCCCGGCGCCCGGCCCACGTGGCATGCGCGGCGAGCACACCTCGTTGCTCATTGCCATGCAAAAGGTGGAATCACGGTGGCTTCATCTGAAGTTTCGCTTCGCGCCGTCTTTGTGTCGAGACAGAACTCTTGTACCAAGCATGTCGGTCCCAAGGAATTTGCTACAAGCCCGTTCTCGGCGCCTCTCACCTACCTATCACAGAGAGGTCACATTAGGAAGAACCGAAGCGAAGGCATGCGCCGGCATTAATTAAGCGCAGAAGGAGCGGGATGACGCATAAAGGTGTAATAAATGCATGTAAGATAAACATGATGACATCCCTCCTCTATCGACTCGTGTAAGCTTAGGGCATATAAGGAACCTTTGGAGAGCATACGATGGGGAGAGGAGAAAAAGAGAAGAAAGAAAGTAGACTCAACAGAAGAAATTTGGTCACCAACAAGCTCTGTAACCAAGCCCAAAATCTGAATCCAAGATCAAGCGGGAAGTAAAGGTCATACCCTTCTTCATGGGGGCTGAACACAGGTAAAATCGTGTGTTCATCTGGATTTTAGACTCTAGAACTCGTTAGTGTGAGAGGTGCTGGGGTTTCCATCTGTTAGGGTTCGCCGGCTACCAAAGACACCCCCCTATCGAACCAAACCCGGTCTGTAGACTTGGGCCTGTCAGTTGAAATACACCGACAGGGGCGCGCCAGGTAGGGGTCGGTAGTCGGTTTTTCCGATCATCTCTCCGGTGAGTTTTGGTGTTCTTCTTCCAGTTCCGTGCATTTGAAGATGGTGAGTTCGCAGCATCAGGAAGGAGAAGAGTCAGACCATGTTCAGAGTGTGTCCCGACAATCTCGTCGATTGCAAGACCGCCTCGCTCCACCCCCGCAGGGTGCTGGCGATGCTCCCGTGCCGGCGGTGGAGCATCCGGTGTGACGCCGGCTAGCCATGGAAGCGGCCACCCCGGCTCGAGAATCGCATGCCGCTCGTCTTCTCTGGACCACCCTCGGTGGAGCTTGCGAGAGACTCCCGGCCACTCCGTGGGTGCGGGATCTTCTTAAGCCTTGTTAGTGCGGCCCAACCAGTAGGGCCCCCCGGCAGAGCATCGGTGGTACTCGCCCCGAGGCACGGGTGAGGGCTCGCGAGGCTCCAGCCGCCACAGTGACAGCGTCTGGCCCGTGAGGCGGGGCGGGGAGGAGGGCAGCCTTGTGCCGGTCCCGGTTCCGAAAGGAACCGTGAGGACCTAATGAGTCATCTTGACGAGGCCCGCCGGCGAAGCGGCGATCTTCGCGGCCGTGTGCCACGCCGCCCGGCTCAAGAACAGGGGCGGTCCGGCTAGCCACTGAGGACGGTCGAGAATTGGCAAATTCCTACAATGTGGAGTTGTTGCGAAAATTTTATCCGTGAAAAACTGTAAGTACCCAATGATTCGCTTTGATCAGCCTCAGGATAGACTTATCCCCCGGCTGATCGGCGGTCATTGGTTGTCGATAATGTTATTGTCTTAAAGATTTTCGACTTTGCCATTGTTTCATTTCTTTGTGCGCCCTGTGGGATAGTCTGGTGCATGGAGGCTATTGGTTCTTAGGTTTTGGCAGTCCCTTGCCGGTCCATAATTATGCCTGGTATCTGTGTCGGATAACAACGGGCAAACGGGGAGCGGATTTGGCACAGTGTTTAAATGTGGTTCATACACCTCGGGTTGGCTCTCGGAAGCACCGTAGGTCGTTACCACAAACACTGCTGGCCTAATATCCTTCCTGGTAGTTATTTGCATTTGCAGTGCCATGGGTCGTGTTTGGGACGAACGGTAGCAATATGGAGGCCAAAGCGGGTGAACCAATATTACCCCATCTTGCCGACTTTTGTTGTCATAATTTGTATTGAATCGTTCCTTTGGCATTTATTTATCTTTGCAATAACCACGTATGTGCGTGAGTAAAACTTTAAAGCTTTGGCTCAATTTGAGAAGAAAAAGTTAAGGGTCGCTAGAAGGCTCGAGTGGTAATGGCAACGCTGGGAAATTTGGTCGCAGAAGGCTCAGTGGTCGCCAGTGCTTGGGGCTGGTCGCCCTTTGCTTGGGTTGGCGCCCACTAATCGTAAGCAGGATAAGTATTCTAAGTAATACTCTTGCTTGTTAAACTTATGAAAATACTAAAATTAATCAAATTATGCATGGTTATTATGGATGTCATAAACCGGCGGCTCCTTGGTGATAAAGGAAAAGTCTTCAATGTGAGTGTTTAGTAAAGTCGGTGACAGTGTAAGTTGGGCACGGAGCTCAAACACGGCTCGTACACCTCGGGTTGGCTCTTAGGAGCACCGCATTGGTTGTCACTGATTGGCCTTGGCCAAGGCCACTCACGGGACTTGCTACTTCTGCGCCACACAGGGTGCGATTCTAAGAGATCACAAGGATTTAAGTTCGAAGAGGTTTGACCAATGATAACCTGCATAAAATCTTGACAAACAAAATCATTCTATGCTCAAACACAAACTATTGCGCTTCAAAGTGGCTTTGCCTAAGCCCTATGTAGCTTATCGTATAATGCTTACACTTGTGGCTAGTTGCATGCAACCTTTGCGAGAATGCAGGACATTGCTTAGGCTCAAAAGCCTAATTGGTGCCTTAGCCAGGAGTTCTTGGATGGCCACTGGCAATTTCAGCATGCAATATCGGATAAGCATGGCAAGCAAACATAAAGGTAAAGCGGGAAGCGTCCATTGCAACTAAAGTTAATTGAAATGTTCTTCTGAGATAAAAAGGAAGCCGATCAACAAAAAGAAGTAAAAGCAAAAAAGTGGGGTGGCGGCCTAGCCCCTCACTCATCGCCAACGTCGATGTCATGGCGTCTTCTTCCTCCACCACCGGTGGCAACATCCATGGCATTTGCTGTACTTGCATTGCTCGGCCAAGTATTCGTGGCCGCTGCACGTGCCTTCGCCGAGCGGCGTTCCTCATGATGCGGTCTCCATCGCCGCCATCGGGTCCAAGGAAGCATCGCGGTGGCCCAACAAGCCAAGACGAAGGTGGCGGTCATCACGCAACCTCTTGCCCCTCCCTGGTGGCGTGCGCCCAGGCGTGGCGATCCGGGCGCCTCCGCGGCTTTGGTTGGTCGCGTGGGCGTCTTGCGGCGGTGTCTTGAGGCGTCTCGGCACCACGCCCAAAGGTTCGAGCATCTTTGATCTTGTTGAAGCTCTCTTGAGCATGGCGGCGAGATTGTGCCCGAGGCGGTCGGCCTCATATTGAAGGTCTCTGCGTCGCCTCGGCCCTTCTGCCCGTTCTTTGCATGGTGACCAGGCGGTCGCGGTGGTCCTTTCTGCGCCACCGTGTGTCCGACCTTTCCGCTCCCGCTAGCTCATCGATGGCCCCGTCATTTGCCTCGCCGTCCGGGCCCCATGCGGCGGCCGGCAACAAAGTGCGCCAAGGAGGTATGTAAGTCTTGAGCTTCGGTGAAGAGCTCGGCGGAGCGTCAGCGGGGTGGTGATGGTCAGAGGCGAGTTGGTGAGGTGCTGCTGGCGTCGGGCCGCTGCCCGATTCCGTGGTAGTGGCGGTTGGCGGCGTCTGGCGAAGCCTCGCCGCGCAGCGCAGTGGCGTCTGCTCCTGGGAGCATCTTGAGGCCGCCCTTGGCGTCGTACTCAAGTGCCGGCCTTGGGACCTCAACCCGCCTTGTCGGGTGGTGGCCGAGTCCCGTTGCAGGTGAGGTGGTGGCGTCGCGGGCGAATCGGCGCCACGGAGGAAATCGGAGAAGGGGGCGTCATGGCGACTAAGCGCCGTGGTCGTCGGTGGCGCTTCTTTGTGGTGACACCGGTGGCGAAAAGTGCGGTGGCGGAGGTGGAGATCTTTGGCGTCATGGCGGTGGCGCCGGTGCGGCCGGTCTTTGCAATTAGGCGGTTGGTGCGGCGCCCGTGTGAAATCACCGCCACCTTTACCTTGGTGGCGGTAGAAATTCGCCAGCGTGGTCTTCTTCAGTCCGGGCTTGGTGCATCCGGAACAAGTGGCGCTTGCCGCCGCCCGTCGGTGGGGAGGTCGTCCACGATCGTCGGTGCGGCGGCACAAAAGCGAGGCGGTGGAGTCCATTGGCGGCAACAACTCGGCGATCCTCGGCGCTCATGGACTCAAGTCGGCAAGTGGCCGTGCCGATGAAGGAAGTCAAATTAGTTGGAACCGGCGGCATGAGCAGGAGAGCCACGTGGTGATCGTGGCCCATCCAAGTTTCCCTTTTGGCCAAAGTTAGAAAAAGAGCGCGGTTGGTAGGGAGCAATCTGGAAGGAGTATAAAAAGAAAAAGATGAAGACTTACGGTAGGAAAGGTGCGGGTGATGTAAATGCGTCGCGTGTGTATTGCCATCTTTGGCGAATCTGACGGCGAAGGGGCTAAGTCTTGGGATACAAAATCCATAACAACCATTGCCCCGATTAAACCGGCGCCCGCAAGTTGATGATCACGGGCCGCCATTGCCCGAGCTCATTGTCTCTTGACGGGCAAGTTCAGTTCTCGGTGACCGCCCATTGGTCGTGGCACCCCAATTATCAATGCATTGTCGTCGTTGACGTCTGACCATTCGATCTTGCCAGCCCTCAATTTGACACAGGCTGGAAGGGAGATAGCGGCGACCATCCCGTCCGAAAGCGAAAATGGCAGCTCCCAAAAGTTCGCCCGTCGGAGGGCGGCAAAGGAAAAAGTAGCGAAAAAGGGGAGGTTTGGCATCACCCCAAGAACATTCGCAGAGGTGTGCGAAGATGGCGAGAAAAGAATGGAGTTGGGGGTGAGGTGAAGGTGATTGATTTCATAGAAGTGGAGAGCGGTGAGGAAAAAATCGAGAAAGGCGGTACCAAGCCGCCATGATGCCCCACACAGTGATGATGATCTCGTCGGCGAGCACCTTTGTGGTGTGGGGGTCGGCCGGGAAGAAGAGGGCCCTCGATGCGATTGTGTGGAGTCTCCCTATTGTGTAAGAATCTCTGTTGGAGGGAGGAATGGAAGGCGACGGGGAGGAGCCATGGAGGCAAAAGTGACAAGAGGCAAGAAAAGCTTAGAGGAAGAAGGCGAAGTTTACAAAGAGTACTAAAGGCGTGAAGCGCACAGTGCGGATGGATCTATATGTATCCCCCACTCGCCAAGCGGTTCACGAAAGGACAAGGTTGTGCGCCGTTTCGGGTCCCAAGGAAAATCAATGGATGCGGGAAGGAATCGAGGCGGTCGCATCCTGATGAGTGGTGGCCCCATCCAAGAATGCACCGGCATTTAATGTAAGGATTTTGAAAGACTTTGATGTGCGTTCTTGGGTGGGCCCGGGGGCTACTGTCGGCGTACTATACACCGGGGTACCCTCTTCGTCGCACAAAAGCGTGCGTGGCCCATGTGGCTGTCTGACAGGCGGGTGGGTGTTTACACCCCGTCCACGAAACGTCGATCCGCGTGGCGCGAGCGGCAGTGGCGACCACGCCGCTCGCCCTGCGCGCCCGGCCCGTGGCGGCTTTGGCGGGCGTTAGGCGGCACGCCCACCGGTGCCGGTCCACGTGGCGCGCGGTGGCGGTGGCGACCACGCCTGCTTCGCGGCGCCCAGCCACGTGGCGGCTGGCGGCGATTTGGCGGCACGCCCCACCCACCGGTCACGGTCGCGTGGCGGCGGCAGTGGCGACCACGCCTGCGCCGCCGGCGCCCACCACGTGGCGGCTGGCGGGCCGTTAAAGCACGCCCGGCCCCGGTGCCGGTCCACGTGGTGCTTGAAGGCGGCAGTGGCGACCACGCCACTTTCGCCCGCGCCCGGCCCACGTGGCATGCGGCGAGCACACCTCGTTTGCTCACCGCCATGCAAAAAGGTGGAATCACGGTGGCTTCATCTGAAGTTTCGCCGCCCGCCGTCTGCGTGTCGAGAATGAACTCTTGTACCAAGCATGTCGGTCCCAAGGAATTTGCTACAAGCCCGTTCTCGGCGCCTCTCACCTACCTATCACAGAGAGGTCACATTCGGAAGAACCGGCGAAGGCATCTTGGCATTAATTAGCGCCAAGAAAGCGGACGGCGCATAAAGGTGTAATAAATGCATGTAAGATAAACATGATGACATCCCTCCTCTATCGACTCGTGTAAGCCGGGCATATAAGGGCTTTGGAGAGCATACGATGGGGAGAGGAGAAAAAAGAAGAAAGAAAGTAGACTCAACAGAAGAGCTGGTCACCAACAAGCTCAGAATCAAGCCCAAAATATCAATCCAAGATCAAGCGGAAGTAAGGTCATTACCCTTCTTCATGGGGCACGAACACGGGTAAATCGTGTGTTCATCTGGATTTTAGACTCTAGAACTCGTTAGTGTGAGAGGTCTGTGGGGTTTCCATCTGTTAGGGTTCGGCTACCAAAGACACCCCCTATCGAACCAAACCGGTTCAGAGACTTGGGCTGTCGGTTGAAATACAACAAGCACAAGCGCGCGCTGTAGGGCTCAGAGTCGGTTTTTCGATCATCTCGGTGAGTTTTGGTGTTCTTCTTCCAGCCGTGCATTTGAAGATGGTGAGTTCGCAAAGATCGTGAAGGAGAAGAGTCGACCATGTTCGAGTGTGTCCCGACAAATCGATTGCAAGACCGCCTCGCTCCACCTCAGGAGTCTTGGCGATGCTCCGTCTTGCGGCGGTGGAGCATCCGGTGTGACGCCGGCTAGCCATGGAAGCGCCACCCGGCCAGACCTGATGCCGCTCGTCTTCTCTGGACCACCCTCGGTGGAGCGCCACCACGTGGTCTGGGATCTTGCTGCCTTGTTGGTGCGGCCCAACCAGTAGGGCCCAAGCAGAGCATCGGTGGTAGGTGGCAGTAGGCGGGGCAGGGAGGCGCCTTGTGCGGGGTCCGATCGAAAGGAACCGTGAGGACCTGACCCATCTTCATGGGGGCTGAACACAGGTAAAATCGTGTGTTCATCTGGATTTTAGACTCTAGAACTCGTTAGTGTGAGAGGTGTTGGGGTTTCCATCTGTTAGGGTTCGCCGGCTACCAAAGACACCCCCCTATCGAACCAAACCCGGTCTGTAGACTTGGGCCTGTCAGTTGAAATACACCGACAGTAACAATCAGGTCCTTGCTCCTTACGTCTAAGTCCTTTCTCCGTTTTTGCGGGAAAAAATGTTTTCATCAACAGAAATATGTGTGTAGACTTTTTTCCCATCTCGATTTTTCATCTCCATCTCTGATATTTTATAAATCATGTATTTTTACTCGGTGAACGCGTAGAGTGTTAGACTCGACAAAAGAATGTTGTCATTTCTAATACTTTTTCAACCTTTTCACTCTAGAATTTTTCCCCACCGCAGTTTTCCACCTCGGTCTCCAATATTTTCCAAATAATTCGCCGAAAGAGATATTTCTACAACTCTATCTCTCTATTTTTTCCCCTGTTTCGCTCATTATTTCGACGATTTAAAAATAAAAGCCGTAAAAAAAAAATGTATCTGGAAAAGCGACGCGTGGCGTGTTACGCCGCGAAAATTTTTGTATCCTTTCAGCCATTCCGCTCATTATTTCGACGATTTAAAAAATAAAACACCGCCGAGAAAAAAGAAAAAATTTCTACGAAAAAATGACACGCGCATACGCCGCGAGCCTCTGAGATTTTTTTAAACATGTATTATTACTCGGCGAACGCATAGAGTGTTAGACTCGACAAAAGAATGTTGTTATCTCTAATGGTTTTTCGCCCTTTTCCCTCTAGACTTTTTCCCCACCGAAGTTTTCTAGCTCGGTCTCCAATATTTCCCAGATAATTCGTCGAAAGAGATTTTTCTACAACTCTATCTCTCTATTTTTTCCCCGTTTCGCTCATTATTTCGACGATTTAAAAAATAAATCACCACCGAAAAGGAAATGAAATTTTTTTACGAAAAAACGGCACACACGTCGTGTTACGCCGCGAAAAATTTTGTGTTCTTTCACCCATTTTGCTCATTATTTCGATGATTAAAAAACTAAAACGCCGTAAAAAAAAATCTCTAAAAATCGGATCACAAGGGCGTATTATCTTGAAAAATTTTCTAGTATCTAACCTATTAAAGCGAAGGATTTCGAACAACAAGGCCATCCACGTGTCGTTTGGCGATTTTGTGAAAAAGCCCCTCCATTTCTTCAAAATTACGGATAGGTCCTGTGCAATTTTACGTGAGGCGAAGATTTTTTTTGCCTTTGCGTTTGGGTCCCTAAGCGGTATTTTACGGAAAAAGCCTCCCATTAGTTTCAAATCGCGAACAAGCACTTTTCTAATTTTTGGGATAGCGAACGAGGTCCAAAAAATAACAAACGAGTCCCTACTTCTTACGTTCAGTCCTTTCTCCGTTTTTCCGGGAAAAATGTTTTAAATCACGAAAAAAGCGGAAAAAATGTTTCGCCGCCCAAAAAAATCGGAAAAAATGTTTTCGCCACCCAAAAAAACCGAAAAAATGTTTCCGCCGCCCAAAAAACCCGAAAAATATGTTTTCGCCACCCAAAAAAACTGGAAAAAATATTTTCGTCACAAAAAAAAACACAGGTTCGTCGAAGGTTTATAGCAACTTAGAGATTTGCCAACGGGTCATAACCGCGGTTTTTTTTAAACATGTATTATTACTTGGTGAACACGTAGAGTATTAGGCTCGACAAAAGAAGGTTGTCGCCTCTAATAATTTTTTGCCCTTTTTCCTCTTGACTATTTTTCTCCGGTAGGTGGTTTTGCGAACATGTACTATTACTCGGTGGACGCGTAGAGTATTAGGCTCGACAAAAGAAGATTGTCATCTCTAATAATTTTTCGCCCTTTTTCCTCATGTTCACGTACGGGTCATTCATCTTTATTTTTCCGTTTAAAAAAAACCGTATTTTTTTATTCACGGTTGTGTTCTCCGTTTTTCCCGGGAAAAAAGTTTTCGTCACCAGAGATATGTGTGCAGCTCTATCTCTAGATTTTTTCCCCAACTCGATTTTCCTTCTTGATCTCTGATATTTTTTAAAACATGTATTATTACTCGGTGGATGCGTAAAGTATTAGGCTTGACAAAAGAAGATTGTTATCTCTAATAAATTTTCGCCCTTTTTCCTCTAGACTATTTTCCACCGGTGGGTGGTTTTGCGAACATGTATTATTACTCGGTAAACGCATAGAGTATTCGACTCGACAAAAGAAGGTTGTCATCTCTAATAATTTTTTATGCTTTTTCCTCTAGACTATTTTTGACACGTTTTCCTTAAAAAAACAGAAAAGCCAGGATTACACAGTTTCCCCATAGGTATCAAGCGATCAAAATTTCGCGTGACGCAGTAAACAAATTACATATGCCGCGGCGTAGCGCGGGTCATTATCTAGTATATCTTATGGTGCTCAGGATTTCCGCTCCACCAGGCAAGCCACATCACCGTCTTCACAAAAAGGGCTTCCGGAAACTTCAAAACTGCGTTTAGGTCCTTGTCCGTTTTTAGCATGCGTTCGTTCAGATCGTTACTGTTCGTTGCTTCGCGTCGGCTGTGTTACGACGGTTGATAATGCGTCGTGACTTCCCACTCCTGCCATTGCTCATGCATACAGCCCCTCTCATCTTCGAGCGCGACGCCGCCATGGGGGGCGCCTGGCTCTACGCTGCCCCCGCTATTGCAGTAGCCACCGACCCGCTTAGCGTCGCCGCCACTCACTCCAGCCTCTATGCCTTTCTCCGCACCAACCTCCCTTGCGAGGCCATGGGCTTCCTCGGCTTCCCCTTCACCGCCGCCACGCCAGGCTCCGTCGACTCCCGCAGGTTCCCCGGCCACGAGGAGGTGCTCCGGTACCTCCAGGACTTTGCGCCGCGGTTCCATCTGCACGGATTCGTCCAGTTCGAGATGGCGGGAGCCCATCCATCATTCGCCCGCTTCGCGCGTTCCGCCCGCAGCTCTTATCCCAAGACCCTTTTCCCTGTTCGCTTCGTCAGTGTCTTCTTGCGCACATCGCCTGGTCGGTGGTAGGGAGAGGCTTCCCGTAGCGTGTTTCGTGTTATTTCTTTTTTCTATTACTTCGTGGTCTCTCAGTCTGATGCGTCCGCCGGCCCTATGTCGCTCCTTCTCCGTCCTCCTGTTGCCTTGCCATCGATGCTTGCAGCTTGGGTTGTTTTTCTTGCTTTGATTTTGTTCTGTTTCCCTCTGCGTTGGTCGATGATTTCGTTGTTTTTGTGCAGGTTGCCATCCTTCGTTTTCCCAGGCCTGTTTTGGTGTTAGGCAATTATTTCGTTGTGCTTTTATAGGTTGGATTGTTCCACGTTCTGGGTTCTTGAGAATAGCTTGTTGTTTATTTTTTCTATTATCCTATGGTCTCCCATCCTGGTGCGCCTGCCGGCCTGCGTCGCTGCCTCTTCGTCCTCCTGTTTCCTTGGTGTCGGTGCTTGTGGCTTGGGTCATTTTCTTAATTTGGTTCAATTTTGTTCCATTTCCCTTTCTCCTATTTCGTTGTCGTTTTATCTGTGCTGCCGATTTCTTGTGTGTAGGGATGGTCTCGGCCTTTGGTTTTGTTGTCCATGTGTCTGACGACCTTCCTGTTGTGCTTCGTTTCCCTTTGCCGGCTGGCCGTTGTGCTCTGGCCGCGCCAGCTTGGGTTGCGTCGGTGATGAAGCTTTCGCGGTTGCTCGCTCTCTCGTTGTTTAATCGCCGTTCTCTGTGTCGGTGTCCTTGCCCTCATGTCACATCGCCATCGGTTGCATCCATGGAGAAGCTTTTGTGCTTGATCTGTTCTTCTGTTGCTTAATCATTGTTTTATTTCTGTTATTGTTTTTCTATATGCGTGAGAGAGGTGAGTTCTACGTTGATCATTCATTTTGTTGTTTCTCTGCAGGTTAATGTCCTTCGTTTGCCCAGGCTGCGTCGTGCGCCGAGAACTCGCCCTCCGCTACCACCTCTCTGATTGGTTCCCAGGAAGAGGTGCGCTTGCCGAATCATGAAAAAGAGGTGCTCCGATTGGTTCCTAGGAAGAGGTGCGCTTGCCAAATCAAAAAGATCTACAGGTCGGTGCATCTTGTGACATCGCTTCGCCTCCTACTGCATCTGTTCACGAATCCCCTAAAGCACCCTCATCTAGCCAGGCCTGTTCTCAGTCCCTGCCTTTAGGCTCATAAACACATATATAATTACCTGCTTGTGCATATTGTTACCGAGAAAGATTTAAGTTTTTTATGTCTCTTGATAGCGTCAGTATTCTTACGGTTCCTATATAGAGCCTGTGCTGCGCTGCCTTGCCCAGTGGTGGCGAATGCTCCATGCGTTTCCTCTTCATGTCCAAGCGTTTCCCCAATCTGATGTTCTATACTATATGTGCGTGTTGTGTTTAGCTCTTTATGCATCCAATGCTCGGTATCGTTTGATTCCTCCAATCTAAAACATTAATTGAGTAGTTTTCACAAATATAAAAACTGATGCATCAATAAGGAAACGCAGCGTATCCTTCATATAGGTCTTTATATTTAGTCAGCTACCAAAGAAATCCACTATAAGCTCACCTATGCTTGCTCATATGGTTTCTAATGTTTGTCTTATTGTGACAACAGGAAAGTAAATAGCCTCACGCTGTTATTCATGAAGGAACACCGCTATCACGGAGGTTAAACCGTTGATCATTTGTATAAATATGTTTCAGATTTTGTGTCTCGAAAAAAGATATGTGTCTGATTATGTTTGTTCTCCACCTCTAGGCACTGGTGGAGCCAGACTCTAGGGTTAAATGTCTTGCAGACCGCTACCGATGAGTTACATTCTTTGAAAGTGGCGCAAGGTTACATTTTATATGTATTTACTTTGTTATTTTGCTTGCCACCACTTACAATGGAATCTTGTGAGACTATTTTTAGTGTGCCTAGCACTCCCGAGTATGTCGAAGAAAGATCATCAGTAAAGAGAAGGTTGTTTCCGCAGGGTAGAACTAATTCATTCCTCTACGCACCTACTCCGATGTATATATAATTCTTGTTCTACTTATTAGCAGCTATTTAAGCTTGCTTCCTCAGAGAGTCTTGATTGCACCGTATGCTATTCTCAGGCTTATACCGAGAGCACCGTTGGCGATTGTGCTTAATTTAGGTAATCTCGTGATACATTCATTTATGTCTTCTCCCTGGTTTCATGATTCATATCTATTTGCTTACGACAGTTCAACGTATTTCGATATAGCTTCATACTCCTGTCATGCGTGCTCTTTGTTCATGAACAGCTCCTCTTCGTTGTTTTCATGGTTCATACTGTATTTACTTATACCGATGCCGTACAACTTTGCACAGTTCCTCAATCGTCCCCTATCTGTTTCTTCGTAGCTGTTGACATCATTGGCCAGCTCAACGATTTATTAAGTTTGCTGATCTCCAAACGAAGCAATGGAAAATACTTTTCCTGAGCTCGTGCCACTACCGATACTATCGTCATCAGCCGTTTTCTCCTCTTCAAATCAGACGTCGTAGGTATATTTTCCTTCCGTGATATACTGTTTTGGCCTTACTTACCTGTACACTGCCCTTGCACTTTTTGCTCGACATATGTCGCCATAACGTCCCTCTCACTCTATAGGATCTTACGTTAGATACCATACGGTCTAATACTGTCCCAGAATTTGCTCGATCTGTACTGCCACAATACACAAAAACACCTATCGAGAGCACTTGCCCAGAACAAGAGCTACAGCTTGAACAAAGCGCACACAAGACAGGGCAACCGAATTCCTCTGAGTTCGAAAATCAACCTGTCAAAATGGAGGATCACGCCATTATGCCTGGTGTAAGTCCTCACCCTGCTCGGACCACTACATATTTCTTACCGTTATTCAGACTACGTGAACAACTCGATTCAGCATCTTTCAATTGTTAGGCTTAAGATACAAGGCACTGTTCTATATTGCTACTCGCCTCCTCTTGATTCCCGTATAGCGATTTTCTTGATGCTAAACATAACGATGGTGATCAAAATAGACACACACCTAAAAACATATCCTTCCTACCATAGTAATAACGTTGGGCCAAATTTCCCTTTTGAGCAATAGCATGGTTCAGTACCCAAATTTGTCAAAGGCTCCCCGTACTATTCTCACTCCTGACACTAACTACCTATTCTCTATTTGTATTCTTCATAGGTACAAACAACTGTGTACATCTCAAGACACATGCTGCTATAAGAAATAGTCAAGAAATTACAGTTGACAATATACTCATCAAGCACAGTCTACGAAGGATGAAACCAGATCAGAGGTTGGATAAAGATGGATATGCCATTGATATTCCAGCATAATCACAAACGACGCGGCGTAGCGCGCTGTTATAGCTAGTAGCATTGATGTGTGGTCCCTAGTACCATTTATCAGCCTCCCTCACATGCGATGTTATTTTCTAATTTACTTATCTAAGCGATGGTGTCGAGCTAATCTATTGCTCTCTCAGTTCTTTTTCACGTGTCGTTTTAGAATGTGTGTAGTCAACTTTAGATTAGCTCTCTCAGTTCTTTTTCACGTGTCGTTTTAGAATGTGTGTAGTCAACTTTTTAAAACTTTATCCGCTAATATGTACAAACATATTTGGATTTATCATGTGAAAACAATATCACTATATTTACTATAAAAATATATTTTCATATCATTATATTTTTAATAATTTCTATTAACATATTACTTGAAAAAGTAATAGTCAAAGGTACTAGAGACCACGTCGATGTCACAAGTAGGAATCTCTACTAATATAAATTTACAGTTGGTGGTAGCGATCCATTCTTCCTAGCCCCCCTCCCCCCACCATATCTCCAATAATGGCCGGTCATTATAGCTAATTATTCTTTCCTGATTTACAGCCAACCATATCTTTCTAAATATGGCTGATTATTACAGCAAAATCACGATTATTCTTTGGTAATTAATCATGACCAATCATTCCTTTTGTACTCTATATATCTTTGTCAGAGTTTTCACAGAATCAATCAAGAGAATTCATTCAAGATCTCCCATATCAAGCGCGCGGCAAATGAACTCGACAATCGATCAATAAGTAGCGGAGGCGGCGCGCATGAGTAGTAACTACGGCGAAGGGCGGCCAGAGCGCGCGCCCACAGGTCTTTGTGACCCAGCGCGCCGATTGGACATGAACAAAGTGTACGATGGTTTGGCGCGGTTGCCCAGTGACACCAGTGGGACGTCGTCGGCGGTGAGAAAGTAATTGGTATACCCCTTGGAGATAAACGGGTTGATCTAGCTGAACGTCGCGAGAGAGAGGAACGACGCGGCGGTGCACGACGTGGCGGGCGCCTCGGCACTGGTGTTTTCTGGTTACCTTCATGGGCTCCGGCGTCATGGCCAGTGAAGCTAGTGATGGCTAGGTATGCCAGAGGCATGAAGACAAGTAGGCCGGCAAAGGCAAGAGAGTCATCTGGGAAGAGCAGTGAACCGTCGGCGCAGGAGACCACCGCCAAAGCGGAGAAGAGCACGGCGCCAAGGGCGGTGGCGATCCAGAAGACGCGAAGGTGCAAAGGCTAGGTGGCGGCGGTGGCCCCTTTCTCCGAGGTGACTAACCACGCGGCCATGGCGTGCGCGATGAAGTGGGCGGTGAGGAAGGTGGGCTCCACAGCGCGCCATGGCGTGTCGGCGTATTCCACCTGACAAGATCCCGTCAACGAACGGGGTTGACTACACCCTAGACGGAAATTATGGTTCGGAAGAGGGCATCTTCATGGCTGGAAACCCTAATGTCTCTCAACGATGGATACGAGAATCAACAGATTGGTGACACAACGATTTACCCAGGTTCAGGTCCCAGCTCGGGTAATGGCCCTACGTCCTGCTATTTCTTTGTTGAGGAAAGGTGAAGGGGATTACAATGGGTTCTCTTCTCTGTCTTCTTCTAAGTGTTCTCTACTCCTTTCTCTACGCTGGCCGGCCTCCTTCTCTATGCATCGAGGCGCCCTTATATAGACGAGCCAGCCCGGGAAGGGGAGAAGGAGACGTTATACTTATCTACAACACATTAATTACACCCATCATTTCAGCTTCCACGTCGACCCACGACTCATTTATTACATACGCCTCCATGGCCTTGTCCTTCAAACCTCATTTAATGTCGGTGCGTAGTCTCGCCCGGTCCGCCCGGGATATGACGCTCCTACGACGGGTTTGGTAAGAGGCGTCAGAGGGACAAGCCGTCGTCGTGTCGATAGCAGAACCCTTCATAATTAATGACCCTGACACGAGCTGCCAAGGGAGGGAAACTTCGAGGCGAAGCCTTCCCCTCATTCCCTTGGTTGCCTTCGTGGCCTGACAAGGGGGGCCCAGACGCCCACCCACTCGTCGAGCCGCCTCTGGCCGACGCCCGTGAGCGAGCGTGTCGCCGGTGCCCGTCGAGACACCACGTGGGCCGCTCACCCCGAAAGGCGGCGTGATCACCGAAGCCGCTTCGCACTGGGGCCCGTGAGCTCCTCGCTGGCGGGCGAGGCGTGCTCGCTGGCTACCGCCAGACACCACGTGGGGCTGCTTTCGCCCGTGGCGAGGCATGATCCCGTGCCGCTTCGTAGAGGCCTGCGCGCTCCTCGCCCGCGAGCGGCGTGTTCGCCAGTGCCCACCAGGACACCACGTGGGTCGCTCGCCCACGGCAGGCGTGATCACCCGATCGCTGCCGGGGCTCGTGGTCGCTGCGCCCGGTGGCGGCGTGCTTCGCCCGACTACCGCCGAGACACCACGTGGGCGCTTGCGGTGGCGGAGACATGATTGTCGCCGCTTCGCGGGCCCCTGAGCTCCTCGCCTGGCAAACTAGGCCAGGCCACTTTTTGGGCCTATTGCTTCTACGGCAGAGAGGGTACCCCGGTGCAAAGTACATCGACAGTAGCCCCCAGGGCCGTCCTAGAGCGCGCCAGTTACTTTTCAGACCTTATTTCATGACAGTGCGCTCCTGGATGGGCCTACCAGCTCTGCGCACGCAACCGCTTCGGTCCTCTCCACTTCCGTCGATTTTTCTTGGGACCCGAAACGCCGCGCCTTTTGCTTGTTCGTGAACTGTCTTCGTGGGGGGTCTATATATATGCACAACCCCAGTCAACAGTTCACGCCTTCTGATCCTCTTCACATCTTGCTCTTTGCTTTTTCGCTTTCTTCGCTTGAAGAACCTTGCTTCTACTATGATGGTGCAACCTCTTCTCCTTTCCGTCGCTGGCCAGAGCCGGGTGGATTTTGTCGCCGGGATGGAACCCGAGGGTTCCCTTCACCCTCGGCAGGGAACCGCCGTGCCAGGCTGTGAGCCAGGGAAGATTATCGTCTTCACCTGGGGCTTATGGCGGGCTTGGTGCCACCATTCTCTGAGTTCTTCCTCACCGTCCTCCACTTCTACGAAATTCACCATCTTCATCTCTCCCCCAACTCCATCGTTCTTCTTTCCACCTTCACTTACCTCTGCGAGATGTTCGTAGGGATAATGCCCAATCTCCCCCTCTTTCGCTACTTCTTCACCTGTTGCATCACTCCCAACAAGCGGGGTTGCAGGGAGTTGCCACTTTCGCCTCCGCGATGGGTCGGCCTCCCGCTACATTCCCTTCCAGCCACGCTCTAACTAGAAGAACTGGCGGAGCGACTGGCTTTATGTTGGCGACGACAGTGGGGTCGACCTCAGGGGTACCTGCTTGAGGCAGAGGTCGCATGAGCTGGAGCTTGCTTTCGTCGAGAGCAGCGGAGCTCAAGAAATGGCGGCCCGCATCGGCCGATTCTTGAAGTCTTGGCTGATTAGGCGCTAGTAGTCCGAGACCGTAGCTCGGAGGATCGGCCCTAACGTCGTCGTGCATACTGCATAGCGATATCTGAGGATAGCGACATGACGCGCATGTACCCGGGCAGTAAGTCTTCTTGCCCTTCTTCTTGAATGCATATTCTTCTTCGCGGTCACCATCAACTAATACTTTTGTCTTCTTTTGGTGCCAGGTGAGGGAAACCTGGATGGTTCTACCCTCTCCAGGTGGCTATCAGTGCTGATTCCGCCAGTACCGAATGGCCTAGAATTTTTGGCTGGGGCCCGGCCGCTCTGCGATCTGGAGTTCGCAGAGTGTCTGCGGATCATTCAGTCCTTCCCGGCGATGGAATCCACTAGTCCCGCCGTGGTGCCGGCCCGTGGCCCCTTGGTAATTAGGGACCGGCCCCGGGCCGACGACCGTAGTGTAGGCAAGCGGCCGATCGCTTCGAACGCCCCGGGCGCGGACCCCAAGAGGGTCTGTTCCGGGAGTCCAACTTCTACTGCCGCCGCTTCCGCGACTCCGCCGAAACACGCCCGGCGGCGATATCTTCTTCTGGCGGCAATGCTGCCGCCCTCCGCCGAACTAGCTGCAGGGCGGCTCAACTCCTACATGGCGAGTCATGGCGCCAACTCTTAATGGCGCCCGGCTCGGTAGCGTAAGCCAACTTATTCTTGGTGCCCGCGGCGAAGTGGCATGCGATGTGATCACTTCGCCGACTTCAAGTCGCCCGAGGGCGGATCGCCGCGCCCACTGCTTGAACTTTGTGGCGCCGGCTAAGCGGCGGGCACTTCGTCCAGAAGCGACTGGCGGCTCGGCCGCCCGGTTGTTCTTGGGACCAGCATTCTGTTCCCGACTCGGCCCAGCTCCACGCCACCAGCGTCACCGACCGCATCGCATTGCCGCCGAAGCTTAGCGGCCTTCGCGGCCATGAGCATTCTCCTCTATGACTACCCAACCGGCCAAGCCAGCGACACAACAAGTGGCGGCGTTGCGTGGAGCTGAAGAAATCTGAGCCTTGGTGGCCCAAGAGAGGGCCCTTTAGGCGACCTTACTCGCCGGCCAGGAGGCCGAGGCGGCGGAGGAGGAGGCGGCGGAGGAAGCGGGCGGGCGCTACACAACATCGCGACCATGCTCCGGTCATCATACCGGCGCATGGCGCGGGTCTTGGCGCCGCTGGGGTTGGACATTTGTGAGCCGCTCGAGCCTACGGCGATGCAGTACGCCCATTGCACCACCCGGGTTACTGATGTGCTCTCCGACCTGCCAGCTGCCATGGCTGCCCGCTCCGTCCAGGAAGGGCAGCAAGTCGCCAGAGCCACCGCCACCTTCGTGCTTGAATGCTATGCCAGCCGCGACGCCGCCTTCAACCCAATGACTGTCGCAGACGGCATTGAGGGAGACGAAACCCTGGCGCAGGCATGCGTGCAGGAGGCCGCGGAGCGCGTCGTCAGCATGATGGCGGCGGAAGCCCCGGACCTTGGCGCGGCAGCAGCGGAGCCGGAGGCTGAAGATAATGACGGGGGCATCGAAGTCGTCAACGGCGACTGATGGCCTGGGCCGTCTTCTTTTGTTGTTTTTTTCTTCGTTCCTGTTTTTTGTATGCCAAAACAATATCAGCAATTGTAATGAAGTTGGCATATTTCAATTTCACCTGAACATGTTCGTCTGTTCACATTTTGGGTGTGCTTGCTCAACTCAATCTTCGGGCGATCAGCCCCCAGCCTTGTCATGATGCAAACCTAAATTCTCAGGTTAGGTCGATACTTAGACATTCTTTGAGTGATAGCAATAATACGAACAAGAATTAAGCAGAGCATGCAGAATGTAGATAAGCACGGTCTTAAGTTCCTGCGCAAGGGTGTCACTGACTCTTGTCCCTTTGAAACTTATATCCTTGCGATCTCTTGGAACCTGACCGCAGCATTGCGCAACAAGGAAACGAGCTTCTGGAAGCGGTACCGGGCTTGCGGTGCTCGCGGTGCTCGCGGAGATAGCCAGCGGTGCTTCGTTGAGCCGAACTGGGGTGTACGGGCCGCGTTTAAGTCACCGTGTCACACTCGCACTCCCAGTTACTCGCCCTTGTGACACAGACGTTGGGCATTTCCTTTTATCAGCGAGGAGCCATCAGGTTGCCAGAGCCACCGACAGCCACGCATAATTCAACCCAACAGGATGGAACTGCGAAAAATAAGTTGGTATTGTTAAAACAAGCAACTTATCTTTACCATAGATCACTGGGCGACCAGCCCCCAGACTGGTCACGGAGGCCGATACTTTGGCGAGCAGGGTGTGGTCGCCCGCTTGCTCGCCCGACGGGCAGGGCGTGGTCGCCCACATGCCCGCCGGACCCTCACGTGGGCTTTTTGCCAGGCGAGCAGGGCATGATCGCCCGCCCGTTTGCCAGGGGGCCACGTGGGCCGCTCACCCGGTGGCGGGCGTGGTCGCCCATTGCTCGCCCGGATCGCCACGGGTTGCCGGATGCTTGAGCCCGCGGCGCCGGCACTTCATCTACGACCACGCATGGCTACTGAAAGCACAAGTAAACATTGCACAAAGCGTGCAGAAAGCATATTGAAGGACGCAAGTCCTTGCGCAGGTATGTCATGGTTCTTTTCTTTGGGACTTGGGCTCTTGTGACGTGGGGTCACCCCGCGGCGCTGCGTGGCATGGGAGCAGGTTCCCAGGAGGGGTATTGGGCTTATGCGGTGCTCGCGGAGACAACCGTCGGTGCTTCGTGGAGCTGAACCGAGGTGTGCGGGCCGCGTTTGAGTCATCGTGCGGACTCGCTCTGGTCGCCCGTCAAGACGCGATCACGAATGCGGGTGTTACCACGGGTCGACAAAAAAGCGACCAAATCGCTAGAACGCATGACATCCCCACGCAAGCTTTCCCGCCAGGGGACAAGCAAGGAAAATAAAGCAAAATCTCTTAAGGTAAACAACTTTGCTAACCACTAGCAGTCGCTGATCGGCCGAGGGAAAGCCCACCCACGCAGCCGATCAAAGCAAGCTACCGGGGACTTACAGCATTTTAGGGGTAAAACTTTCGCAACAACTCCATGTTGAAGGAGTTGGCCAGCTCTTGATCGTCCTCAGTGGCCAACCGGACCACCTCGGATCGAGATACTGAGACTACCTTAAAGGGGCCCTCCCATCGGGGAGACAGTTTGTGGAGCCCGACATGCGTCTGAATTCTACGCAAGATCAGGTCGCCAACTGCCAGTGTTCTCTCACAGACCCGGGCGGCGTGGTATCGCCTGAGACTTTGCTGGTACTGGGCAGCACGCAAGGCGGCTCGGTCGCACACCTCCTCCAGAAGGTTGACATCTTCACCGCGGTGGTCTTCTTGTCCTTCCTCATTTGAGCGCCGAGACGCCTTGATGAACCGAACAACGGCTTCGGACGGAGGACAACCGCGCCGAGACCGGAAGAAGGCGTTCGCCGATCGCTGGCTAGGTGTGGTTCGGGCGACCCAAAGACTGGCGGGAGCTCTTAGTCCACCGCGCCCCCACTTATGGAGTGATCAAATGCTCTGGTCTTCAAGCCTCTCAATACCGGTGTATTGCACTTTCAACTTGGCCATTGCTCTTGGAATGAGCCACCGAAGTAAAGCATACTTTGGTGCCCATCTCTTCGCAGAACTCCAGGAAAGCCGCGCTGGTGAATTGAGTGTCTTTGTTAGTGATGATGCGATTGGCGACTCCAAAGTGGGTGAAGATCCCGTGGATGAACTTGATAGCAGTGGAAGCCGTGATGGCACGTACTGCTTCGGCTTCGATTCACTTGGTGAATTTGTCAATGGCGACGAACAGGTGGGTGAAGCCCCCTGTGGCCCGTGAACGGGCCAGATATCGACCCCGGACGCGAGCGGCCAGAGGCGGGATGGTTTGCGAAAGCTTAAATTTGGTCGGTGAATTGCTGGTGAAGAATTGGCATGCCGCACCTTCTCACCGGCTCGCAAGCATCTGGAGGCGATAGGCCAATAAAATCTTGGCGGGCAGCTTTGCCAACAAGCGTCCGGCCGAACATATGGCTCCCGCACATGCCTCCATGGATATCAGAGAACAGGGCGCTCCCCTCTTCCCGAGTGATGCACTTTAGGAGAATTCCGTTTCTGCTTCGGCGGTATAGGTCCCCATCCACCAGAGTGTAGCACTTGGCCTTTCGTGCTATCTTTTTAGCAGAGGCATCATCGTCGGGGATCTCTCGGTCTCGTAGGAAGGCTAGGATGGGGTCCATCCATTGACCTTCCCAGCCAAGAGTGGCGATCACCCGGTGATTGCCCGGGTACTCTATTGGGCCAGGCTTTTCCCCAGGTGCCGCATCAGTGGCACCGCCGTCTTCTCTCCCAGACTAGGGGGCTGATGCGGGTGTACTGCCTACCCGCCTTGAGTCGGAGGGCACGACAGCCGCACCGTTGCCGGCGCCTGGATCGGAGGCAACGACGGCTATACCGTCCTCCCCGCTTGGAGCGAGGCCAACGACGGACGGTCGTGAGAGTCTTTCTTCAAAGACTCCGATCGAAGCAGAGGCTCTTGAAGATGCGAGCTGTGAAAACTCGTCCGCCAGATGGTTGTTGCGTCAAGGGATATGGATATATCCCAGTCCTTCAAAGTGGCGTTTCATTTTCCTGACCTCCGCCAAGTAGGCGGCCATGGTAGGATCAGAACATTGAAAATCCTTCCGCACTTGATTAATGACCAGCAGGGAGTCGCCTTTAACTTGGAGGCGCCGGACGCTTAACGCCGAGGCGATGCGCAGCCCTGCCAGTAGGCCCTCGTATTCAGCAATGTTGTTGGTGGCCTTGAAGTCAAGGGCGACCGCATACTGGAGAATGTCACCGGTCGGAGAAACCAGGACAACTCCAGCCCCCGCGCCATCGAGTCTGAAGGAACCATCGAAAAACAAGGTCCAGGGGGAAAGCGCAAGCGCTTCTTTAGCTTCAGGAGCGGCGGGAGTCCGCTCGGCAACGAACTTCGCCAACTTCTGGCTATTGATGGCGGTGCGGGCGACAAACTTGAGGCAGAATTCCCCAAGCTCCACCGACCATTTGGCGATACGACCTTCTGCTTCCCGATTGTGAAGGATCTCTCGCAAAGGGTAGGCAGTGATCACTATAACTTCTCGCCCTTGAAAGTAGTGTCGCAGCTTCCTGGACGCCACCAGGACAGCGTACAACATCTTCTGCGCTTGCGGGTATCTGGTCTCTGCCTCGTGTAGCACCTTACTGACGTAGTAGACTGGCTTCTGGATGTCTTCCCTCTCCACCACCAGTACCGCGCTCACCACTACCGGGGTAGCAACGATGTACAGGAGCAATGGTTCGCCAGGCTGAGGGGCGATCAGTACTGGTGGGGAGGAGAGGTACTACTTCAAGTCTTCAAACGCTTGTTGAGCCTCCTTAGTCCACTCGAAGTGGTTCGTCTTCTTCAGCAGCTTGAAAAGGGGCAGCCTTCTTTCTCCCAGTCGGGCGATAAATCGCTTGAGGGAGGCCAAGCGACCAGTCAGGCACTGCACCTGCTTAAGTCGAACGGGCGGGTTCATGTGTTCGATGGCCGCTATCTTGTCAGGATTGACCTCGATGCCCCGCTTGGACACGAGGAACCCTAACAGCTTTCCGGAAGGCATGCCGAACACGCATTTCTCGGGGTTGAGCTTCAAACAATTCTTCCGGAGGTTAGCAAAGGTTTCCTCCAGGTCTTTGCTCTTTTTCACTTTCACAACCAGGTCGTCGACGTACACCTCCAGATTGCGCCCTATCTGTGGACGGAAAGTGATATGCATGGCACGTTGATAAGCAGAACCAGCATTTTTTAACCCAAAAGTCATTCTAACATAACAATAGACGCCCATGGGTGTTACGAAAGCAGTTTTGTCTTCGTCTTCTGCCGCCATGCTAATTTGATGGTACCCAGTACGCATCCGAAAGCACAAGACTCACATCCCGCCGTGGAGTCGGCGATGAGATCGGACGCGGCGAGAGATAGGGGTCTTCAGGCGAGCCTTATTGAGGTCGGTGAAATCGACGACATTCGCCACTTCCGTTGGACTTCTTGGCGAACCACAGGTTGACAAGCCACTCGGGATGAGAGACCTCCGGATGATCCTGCGCCGGCAGCCTTCTCTACCTCCTCTCGAATGGCGTCTTGGCGCTCCGGTGCTTGACGCCGGATCTTTTGGCGAACCGGGTGCACCTCGGGGAGCATAGCCAGTCAGTGCTCGATCACCTCCTTGGGGACCCCAGTCATATCGGACGGTTGCCAAGCGAACACATCAGAATTAGACCAGAGGAAGGTGACGAGCGCGTCTTCCTATTTGGCGCTGAGGCTGGCGCTGACGAAGACGGACTTCCCAGGCTGGCCCGCACTCAGGGAGACCACCTTTACCTCACCGGCCGGCGCAGGTCTGCGCCTGAGGGGCTCCCGGGAAGGCAGCATCAACCGGTTTCACGCAGGTGGCATCGGCTAGGTCTAATGCGTGCTTGTGGCAGCGCAAAGCCTCTGGCCTGTCCACCTGGATGGCTATGGGACCACCAGGCCCTGGCATCTTCACCACCATGTATCCATAGTGGGTTGCCACCATGAACTTGGCCAACGCGGGTCGGCCGAGTATGGCATTGTACGGGAGGTTGAAGTCGGCGACTTCGAAGTCGACCAGCTCCGTACGGAAATTGCTTTTCTCCCCGAAGGTGACGGGGAGGCGCACTTGACCCAGGGGGACCATGCCAGCCCCCGGGGCTACGCCGTAGAAAGGCAAGGCTGGGGACAACTCCTGGTTTGGCACCTGGAGCGCCCGGAATGCTTTAAAGGACAGGAGGTTGATGGAACTCCCTCCGTCCATCAGCACTCGGCCGAGCTTCACGTTCCGGATCATAGGAGAAGCCACGATCGGAAGGTGACCCACGCCAATGGTGCTCTCAGGGTGGTCAACCCGACTGAAGGTGATTGGCTCCTCTGACCACTTCAGCATCCGACACGCCCCTGAACTCGATGCCGTGGTGCAGACCTCCCTCCTCAGCCACTTATAGGAAGCGTTGGAGGAGTAGGTGGACGAGCCACCGTGAATGTATGCCACAGCGCGATCCACCTGCTGGAAGGCCAGCGAGGCGGGGTCTTCGTCCTGGTCATCGCGGGGGCGGTGCTCCTTGAGCCGCCGCTCGACCATCTTGCTCACGACCCGATAATCATCCAGGCCATGAGAGTTGGTCTGGTGGATCGGGCAAAAGGGCTCGCCCTCCTTTTCCTCGCGGCGGTCATTCCTCTAACCGCTTGTGCCGCCGCCACCGACCTCATTGTCATCCCACCGCTCACGGCGGTCATCCGCCGGCGCTTCGGCGTCGGGCGTTTTCACGTTCAAGCTCGGCAGAACTCCTTTGGTCTCGGTAGCCTCGGCCGCATGACTTCTTGCTTGCGGACGGGGCCCCTCAAGGTTCGGCCTCATCCTTGTTTCCTCGCGGTGCGGATGTCACCCCAAGCCTCTGCTTGCCCAAGACTTAGCGCCAAGGAGAAGAGCTTCGGAGGTGGTGGCGATGTCGCGGTCGCCATCTTTTCCGCATCTTGCGTCGCGAACGCCTCGAAGGCGATGACGATCGATCGCTCCAATCCGGGAATCGTGTTGCGGCGATGGCGAGATCGCCGGATAAAGTCGCGCAGCGACTCCCCTCTTTCCTGCTCGAGGGCATGGAGATCGTCTTCCACGCCCGGCTGTGCGAAGGAGCCTTGGAAGTTGGCGACAAAGAGGTCGCACAACTCCTCCCACGAGTGCACCGATCCTCGCGGGAGATTCAACAGCCAGGACCGGGCGGACCCCGTCAAGGCCGTTGGGAAGTAGTTGGCCATGGCCTTTCCAAACCCGCCAGCGACATGCACCACGATGGTGTAGACCTGGAGGAACTCCACCGGGTTGGTGGTGCCGTCGTACTTCTCGATGGAGGCCAGGCGGAACCTTTTGGGCCACGCCACGTGGCGCAGCCATCGGGAAAATGCCTGGCATCCGACGCCGTAGGGGGAATCCTGCCGCCCACCTTGACCCTAGCCCGAAAACCGTACCGGGGAGGGCGAACCATGGCTCCCCAAAGAGTCGGAGGAACGGACTTCCTCCTCACTCTGAAGGTGAGTCACGGGAGGAACTCTCACCCTCAGGGGTCATCCGTCCGTCACGAGCGCGGCGACGCTGCAGGTGATCACGCAAATCATCGCCGCGTCGCCGGTGCCAGAGCTCCAGATGGGCCCTCAGGTCCTCACGGCTCCTCGTGGAGCTGGGACCTTCTTCTTGCACGCCTTTCCTTTACTCTGCCCCCTGGGCGAGCGCTTCCCACTTGAGCGGTGGAAGCTTGGGTGCGATCGGCGGCACCCTTGGTCGAGGGTGCAAGCGGTCCTAGGCCGTCGGGCATCCTACACGGAGTGAGCCACATCCATGAGGCTTGCAATATCCGCAGACCACGGCGTGGCGGGTGTCTCTACAAGTTCCACCGAGGGTGGTCCAGAGGAGACAGACCGCATCGAGTTCAGGCGAGTGGCGGCCTCCATGGACAGCCGACATCGAACCGGAAGCCCGGCCACCGCCGTGGGGGCACCACCGCCCTCCTGCGGAGGCGGCATGAGGCGATCCCTCGTCCGGCGAGAGTGCCGAGACATGTTCTAGGTGCTGCTAGCCTCCGCCACCTCTTGCCGCTGCGAGTGTGAACCCGCCATCACCGGATGCGGAGTCCTTTCGGACGGAAGGCCAAAATCCGCCGGAGAGATGGCCGGATAAGCCAACCACTAGCCCCCTACCTGGCGCGCCCCTGTCGGCGTATTCCACCTAACAAGATCCCATCAACGAACGAGGTTGACTACACCCTAGACGGAAATTATGGTTCGGTAGAGGGCATCTTCATGGCTGGAAACCCTAATGTCTCTCAACGATGGATCTGGGAATCAACAGACCAGTGGACACAACGATTTACCTAGGTTCAGGCCCCCAGCTCGGGTAATGGCCCTACGTCCTGCTGTTTCTTTGTTGAGGAAAGGTGAAAGGGATTACAATGGGTTCTCTTCTCTGTCTTCTTCTAAGTGTTCTCTACTCCTTTCTCTACTGTAGGATCGAAATATACTAATGTAGCAATCAGAGGGGGGTGAATGATTGCGCGGAAGCTAAAATCAAAATTTTGAACTTTTCAAACACCCCAATTTAAACTCAAATTGCTTGAAGACCAGTTTACGAAGTTAGAAGACCAGGTTCTGAAATTGGGAGACCACCTCACGCAGGTTGGGAGACCGAGAGACCAGTCTGGGCGACCAAGATGAAACTTGGGCAACCAAGAGGACACTTGGGCGACGGTTTGGGCACTTGGGCGACCGATAAATCACTGGGCGGCGATGGGACACAGGCGACCAGTTTGGGCACTTGGGCGACCAGTAAATCACCTGGGCGAGCAGTAGGACACCTGGGCGACTAGTTTGGGCATTTGGGCGAGCAGGTTGGTAGGCTGGGCGACCACGTGAACAGTTGGGCGACCACGCGCGCAGTCTGGGCGAGCAGACTGATATATATTCACTAAAATAGAAATTCACAAAGATTAAGCCGTTGGATTGACATGAAATTTTAACTGTAGAAACTAGACTTAATTTTGCAGCTAAAACAAAAAGAATCAGGTCAATCGGATCTACGGATCTAAAGTTATGTCCTTCGCAAGATGACCGAACCCGGGCGACCACGCGAGCAGTCGGGCGAGCAGGACATCAATCTGGATGACCACAAATTACAGAATATCTAACCATTGGATTGATGTGAAATTTTAACTGTATAAACTAGACTCAATTCCAAAGTGAACAAAAAAAGAATCAGGTTGATCAGATCTACGGATCTAAAGTTATGACCTTCTCAAGATGACTGAAACAATTAGCGATCTAACAGCTGGGCGACCAGACTAGCAATCTGGGCGACCACAAATTACTGAAGATCTACCCATTGGATTGATGTGAAATTTTAGCTGTATATACTAGATTCAATTATGAATCAAACCCAATAAGAATCAATCCGATCGGATCTACGGATCAAAAGATATTACCTTCGCAAGATGATACCTTTGCAAAGAACCGAACTCCGTGATGAACTTCGTGACTGTTGTGATGAACAAAACTTCAAGCGATCGATCAACTATGCCGGAGCCAAGAACTTGTGAGAAAGATCTTTATTTTTGATCTGGTTACAGTACTCAAACAAAAGAGTACAACTCTAAAATCTTGCTCAAGAATAAACAGGGGACACCCGCCCTATTTATACAAAGCAATCCTAACGAGATAGGATACAACTCCACTTCCAACATGGAAAGAGTCTGTATACATCTCAACTTGGCCCAACGTGGCCAAAAACAACTCTTGCACGTATGTACAGCCCACCTGCTGTAATTACGTGACTAACCAGCCTCCATGTGCATGTTCTCTAGCTCGAACGTCCCGCATGACACCCTTGACCACCAAGACCTCGATTCCTCCCTGAACCTAGTCTCGAACCTCAGTTCCTCCATGAACCTAGTTCTGGTCCCATCATCGACCACGTTCGCCCTCGAGCAACACCTGCACATGAAGTAACAAACAACGCGTCCGAGTACAAGTCCACGACTTGACTCAAGATTAATCTATGCAACCACTTACACGAGTGCATTGCATCAAACAAAATCCATCATGCTATCACCAGCATAATTATCATATCACCATAGCACATGCACAAACACCACACATGCCATAATCAAAACCACTTTACAATGCCAATTTCACCATTCAACCAATTTTTCATCACATGATCTCACAATGCTGGTCGGCCTCCTTCTCCATGCACCGAGGCGCTCTTATATAGACGAGCCAGCCTGGGCAGGGGAGAAGGAAACGTTATACTTATCTACAACACATTAATTACACCCATCATTTCAGTTTCCATGTCGACCCACGACTCATTTATTACATACGCCTTCGTGGCCTTGTCCTTCAAACCTCATTTAATGTCGGTGCGTAGTCTCGCCCGGTCCGCCCGGGATATGATGCTCCTGCGACGGGTTTGGTAAGAGGCGTTAGACGGACAAGCCGTCGTCGTGTCGATAGCAGAACCCTTCATAATTAATGACCCTGACACGAGGTGCCAAGGGAGGGAAATTTCGAGGCGAAGTCTTCCCCTCTTTCCCTTGGTTGCCTTCGTGGCCTGACAAGGGGGGCCCAGATGCCCGCCCACTAGTCGCCGCCTCGTGTCGACGCCTAGTGGCGTGATCGCCAAAGCCGCTTCGCCAAGGGCCACGCGCTCCTCGCCCGGCAGAGCGGCGTGCTCGCCGCCCGGTACCGCCAGACACCACGTGGGCCGCTTCGCCCGACGAGCATGGCGTGATCGCCGAAGCCGCTTCGCCGAGGCCACGCGTGCCGCCGCCCGCCGCCCACTAGGACACCACGGCCGCCGCTTCGCCGTGGCGGCGTGCTTCGCCCGATCGCCGCTAGGGCACTAAAGCGAGCCACTTCTTGGGCCTGTTGCTTCTACGGCGGAGAGGGTACCCCGGTGCAAAGTACACCGAGAGTGTGCTTGGCAGTTGGCAGGAGGAAGAACGCGAGCGCAAGGAGGGCGGCAGACGCCGTGGCGAAGACGGCGGACTCCCCAAGCGCGACCGCGTAGCGGCCAGTGGTCCGGAATAGCGGTGGCTTCAACAGCAGCGCCTTGTGCTCGGGGGAAGCCCTCGTGTCACCCCTGCGAAGGCAATTGATGACAAGGACGAGCGAGGCGACGAGGAAGACGAGGTCGACGATGCCGAGGAGCGTGCGCTGCGGGCATGGCGAGAGGAAGAGGAACGCGAGCTGGTAATATAAATTGCAAAAAGGGATACAAATGATTGATTGATTTTTGAGATTGGTAATATATATTGCTACGTACAATATATTTGATTTTAATTCATAACGGAGAAGAAACCATAAAAACTTTTGTAATCGGGAGAAATAGATGTTTGATCTTGTAGCATAATTTTCTTTTATTGCTTGACCTTTATGTTTCATTACTAATTTTATTTTTTATAGCAACGCACGGGTATTGATCTAGTAAAACATATGTTATTGCAAATAGTTGGTCTAAGACACTATTTACATCCGCAACCTCAATCACTCGTCTCGCCTATTTTTGGTTTGCACCCACACATCCTGATCTGCACCGTCCAATCAATTTTCCTAAAAGAACACATAGCGTTGCTCATCCACAGCTACCAACTTCTCCAAATTTTTGCAAAGAGTTAACAAGAACGGCAGGGTGTTAGAACTCAGAAGGCTATAGCACCCAATTTGCGAGGTATCAAATGCACATCAAGTGCACACCCCACAACATCAATCCAACATTTCCTTTTTAAAAAAGATATCATTAAATCAATCCAATATTCCATTGGGCCAATACGTAAAAAAGATGCCGACGGTTCGGTCAGAGAAGCACAACTCAACTGGTATGCTGCATAAAAAAAAGATTAAAAAGGCTTCGAGCTAAAATCTAAAGAAAACATCCATAGAAAAATGAAGTCTAGAGAAAACAAATTTGGACTGCTTATGTACTTCCTTTTCAAGGCGCCTCTTGAGAGTTTGACCGTTCCAATAATATTCCTTCACCGATAAGTCTTCGATTCGTCCGGTATGCGCACATCACCTTTTCGTTGCAGCACCTTATTCCCTGCTTTTCTGTCTGGCCGACATAAAATCTGGGTTTCATAGGAGCACCGCGTGTGGCGTGGTTGGTTGATTCTGGGCTGGCTGCAGGGACAAGATGTTCTCCTTCAAGTCCAGGTTGAGCATCAGTTTCTTTCCGAGTTTTTATATTGGAATCTTGGAATCATGATTGTGGCAACTCGGTTTCCACCGAGTGTAGATTTCTTTTGAATCTCTTGTGTTCCCTCCCTTCTTGTTTCGATTACTGTCACCGATCCATGAACCAACAGGAGCTCTGTTTTTTTTTTTTTTTTGACAGCGTCAAGTCATCTTCTAATGGTAACAAAGTCTCCAATTCGCGCTTCATTGATGCATCAGAGATGCAGGAGCAATTGAACAAGCTGCAGGAGGAGCTGGGTAAGGAGAAAGAGGAGAAGGTGCGTGCCCTGGATGAGATAGAAGAACTCAAGACGAAAAAGAATAAGAACAAGTTAAAAGGCAATGGAGGATATGATCAGTTGGACCTTAAACACAGATTAGAACAACTAGAAGGTGAACTGGAGGCAGCAAGGGATTCAGAGAAGAAAATGCTAGTGTCACTGGAGGCCCAAACAAAGCAGCTTGAACAAAACAAGGTATCTCTGGAGGAGGCCAAGCTTGAGATTGCTTCGCTCCAAGACAATAACAAGAGCTTGGAGGCCTTCACCGCACTTTCCTCTAATCCCAGTAGGCAACCAGCGAAGAATTTCAGGAGAAGGGGTATAATGTCCTTCTCTTTTGCCGATCCTGGTGAGGTAGAGACATGGTCTTTACAGCGTGAGCTCAAGTTGGCCATTGAAGCCGAGGAGAAGTGCAAGAAGGCCATGGATGACTTGGCCATAGCCTTGAAGGAACAAACCACAGAGGCCAGAGAGGCAAAAGCGAAGCTTTCTTTGGTGCAAGCTGAGTTGAATAATGTAAGAACTGAAGTGGAGAACTCAAAGGCCTCGATGGAAAGCACGGAGGAGAAGCTCCTGTTGGCACTAGAAGAGGCAGGGAGACTGGAGTTTGAGTCAGTCGAGTTGGCAGCGGCTTCAAAAGAGAAAGAGGTGGGGCTCGTTGATTGCATTAAGATGTTTGAGGGGGAGCTCAGCAATGCAAAGGAGGAGAATGAAAAATTGTTTGATTCACATAGGGTGATCAGAGATGAGAATTCCAGGCTGAGGGAAATGCTGAAGCATGCGGTTAGTGAAGCTTATGTAGCAAAAGAATCCTTGGAGATTGCCAGGGTGGAAAACTCTCAGCTTAAAGAAGACATATCTGAGAAAGAGAGTACCTTACAGAGCATCATGCAAGAACATGAGTCCCTCAAGGTCAGTGAGGCTGCGGCTCAAAGAAGTATTCAAGAATTGAAGGATATGATTGATGCTATGTTCAGTTCAGAATCGACCAAAACCTCAGCAGAAGCATCACCCAGAGATGGCAAGGGAGGCGATGAGACGAAAGAAAGGTTCGTGGCAACAGATGATGTGTATTCTGACGTCGAAAGATCTCGTTTGGGGGATATCAGGGTTCCTGCAAGGCAGAAAAAGAAGACGATTCTTAGAAAATTTAGTGACGTAATGAAGAAAAGAAACCCCCAAAGTGCAATGTAGCATCCTTAGACAACAATTAAATACAACTTTAGGTTCCTTTTTGTTTATTCAGACCTAGAGCATCAGACAGTTTAACTCCGACAAAATGAAAGCCGTGTGGAGTAAACATTTTTTTTTCACTCAATGTTACATATGTGAACTACAGATAATGAAGCATATATGTAAAAAAAGTAGATATTGAAATATGAAAGCGACGAAAGCGACATATGTTTTTCTGCGTCTTAGCCTTTAAAAGCTTGATATGAAAAATTTTAAATTGTTACTAATGCAAAAATATAACAATACGCAATTAAGCAGAGTACTTGTTTTGAGACCACAGTTTGTCCATTAGTCATTATTGGTCTTTTCAGATTTAGGAAAATACTTCTATTAATATATCTTATCGCAGCAAGAGCTTTTCCATATTTATATTCGGACTTGCCATTAGCCATTATTGGTCTTTGCTCTCGATCATACAAAACAAAAATAACTCAATGATCAGGTAAAATACAATACAAATACACCCAGTTGCCCATATCTAAGGCTCCTTATCATTGCATTGCAATTTTCTTTGATTATGTGAAGTGAAATATTAAATAAAATGAAACTTTGCATTGCAGTCCCCAGAACCATTACTCAGGATTAGAAATAAGAATTGAAACATCCTTCCACGATTTATCAAAAGATAAAAACAGGCAGCTATTAAACGCTGATATGCTAGCAGCAGGCTGCTAGAGTAATATTTGTTGAAGTATAAGTGAATTGTCCACCTTTCCTCATCAGCTTAAGTTTTTGAGTGAACTGGTTGGTGCATGCAACTCAATAATATTGTGTAAGTACCTATTGATTTGTTTTCTCAAAGAAGGTTGTTCCTGCATGCTTCACATTATCTATGCCATCAAACCATCCATTGTGGAGCATTGAATTTTTGGCAGGGAAACTAATCCCCTTTTATGACAATATAGATAGCAAAAGAGACTGAAAGAACTTTGGGGCAAAGGATAAGACTTTTGTAATGTAAATGATGCGAGCTCCATGGAGCACTAGTCTCGTCCTGTTCAAATAGACTAAAGCAACATCGCATCAAGCATATCCCGGAAGGAAATTTATGGAAGATTACAAATTGATTTTAAAAAACTTATCACTTTCCTTTGGGTCAAAGGCTGCTGCAAAGCTTGCAACTAGAAATGCCTAGTGAAATTGGATATACATTGTTTATTGTCTGGAACAATTTTATTTCCAAGATCAAAAGAAATGAATATGGTTATTACCTTCAAGAACTCTTCATCTAGTTTCTATTTTCAACCATCATTTTACCAATGAATATGGTCCCCTCTTTCTTTCTTGCTCTTCTTACCTTGTAGCGAAGAAACCCATCTTTGTCACCATAGCGACATCCATTGGACTCGTCTGACTAAAGTCCATGCTGAAAATCCATGTACCTTGCAAAGACAACCGTATGCCTTGGTTGGGTTGGACACGCCATGCGATGACAATGACCGCAGCCTCATCAATGTGAGTACTCACATTGTACTAGGAAGTGTGACTACATCAAGGACCTGTTTGGTAAAGTTTCAGATTCCAGTTTCACTTGAGATTTGAAACTTGTAGGCTAAAATAAATGAATTAAGTTTATATTTTTGGTTTAAAATATAAACAAGATGATCCATTTAAACACTCTCAATGTACTCACAGCTCCAACTTCATAGATCTGTGGAGCTAGGAATACTCAGCTCCACCAAATTCTGTTGGAGCCCTACCAAACACACCCCAAAATTCTGGATGTCTAGGTGGCACCAAGGGGCCGCTCCAAGGGAACTAGCACCGTAAGTTTTGTGCCTCGTGTCAAGGCGACACAGAACAGTCCAACAGGAGCTATCCATGCGGAGTTGACTCCGACTTTTGCAACGAAGACACAGATCCAGCTAGATAAGTGCGTTCGCCTATGGCAGGCCATACAGCACGTTACCTTACAACCTCATGTACAAGACGATATCATTTGGAAGTGGTATGCGGACGGGAAGTACTCGGCCAAAACAACAAACAATACACAGTTTCATGGTTCAATCACAGATCATAATTACACACTTATTTGGCGAACGAATTTAGAAAAAAGATGCAAGTTCTTCATGTGGATCCTTCTCCACAATAGAATTTTAACTGCTGATAGGCTAGCAATAAAAGGATGGCTACATAGTACATCGCCCGTTATGTGGATCTGAATTGGAGACGACAAACCATTTGCTGATCTGATGCCCATTTGCAAAGCAGGTTTGGAAAACGATTTTCCATTATGACCGCATACAAACGCCCAGCTCACATCTCGGCAGTGGAGATGACACAGTAGCCAGGTGGTAGCACATAGTCAGGGAGAAGGCGCCATAGAAGAAGAGAAAAGACCTCAACGGTGAGCTCATATACGGGTTCTAGAACATATGGAAAGAACGAAACAAAAGATCTTCAACACGTCCCATCAAACAGTGAAAAATATAGTTAGCACTATCACTTAGGATCTTCAGAATAGTAGATCCGCACTGGCAATACGAGAAGCTCAGCCTCTGCAATGAAGATGGTCGACCTCTCAGGCGGCATTTCCATCCTACCCAATCTCTAGTCCCATCACATAGTTTTTGTCCTTTCTTCAGCCTTTCTTGCTTGTCTTCATTGAGTCAGTACTGCTTATGTCAAAACTTCTTTTCATCCTTCCTATCTGTAATATAAGGCAGAGCTCCTGCCATTTCCTTTTAAAAAAAGAAAATCCATGTACCTGAGATGAATAATATACTCCCTAGAAATTTGATCCTTGAACTCACAACTGTAGATTCCAAGCAGAGAGTGTGTTTTAAATGGCATGAGAGCTTGGGAGATATGAAAAATACTAACCACATTCTTGAGCCAGCTCTGCCATCATATGAGTTTTATCGGTGATCATTTGCGTATGAAAGCTGATTTTTCTCAGCTCAGGTACGATCTTGCTCATCGCTGGATGAGATGCATCACTGCCCACGAACATATCAACTTTATTAGCAATCTCAGTCCAGCTGTATCCAGGGCTGTTTCTTCACACCTTGTTCCTTCATTTGGCCTCTTACTCGCTTGACTTCATCCCAGATGCCTGCAGCAGCATATATTGGAAAGCATCACAAAAGGCCCTGAACTTTTGGAGTTTGACTTGACAAGCATCTTAGCAGCAACTTCACCCAACTCCACATTAACATGTGTCTGACAAGCTCCAAGCAAGGCGCCCCCAACATTCTTCTCAGCGCCAAATGGCATCTCTTTATGCAACTACAAGCTTTCTCCAAATGTCCTGCTCGGCTCAACATATCCACAGTACAAGCATAGTGTTCAGCTCTTGGAGATATCGTGTATTTGGATGACATAAGTGTTAATCTTAGGTTTAGCTAATACTTGAACTAGCCTAAGTCTTGATCACTAACTTAATGCGGAAATAAACATGAGCATAAGATCACTAACCCGGTGAAGAGGATGAAGCCATTAGCGCCTTGTCGGTGTAGATGATTTTGTCGGTGAAGAAAAAACAGTAGCCGGTGCAGTATATGAATCCCGACAATAGAGAGGTAGGAAACACCGAAATCCTCCTCAGTGATAGTCACGGATCTTCAATAACCTGAGCGCGATGAAGAAGAAAGGAAGTGCACCGAGACCTTCTCGGTTAGGGTTCAGTTCTTCGTTAGCCTCGCGCTGATAATCCAGATCGGGTGGAATTTTGGGAGTTTAGAAACTTGATTAGTCTAATCATCAGCCAACAAGTTCCGGATGCCCCCTCTTATATATAGCGCTGGCCAAACGGGACCGAACCAAATTCTGTTGGATCGCTTCCGATCAAAGCGCATACGTGCTTAGGGTGGGCCTAGCCCTGAACTTTAGGATCTGGCAGTTTAGCCAAGATCATCACTAACATTCTCCCACTTGATCGAAGGCTAATATCATAATTCCATACTCAACAGAACAATACACCAAGATTAAGTATTACAGTGATTAATCTGAGCATCACTGCAACCCCAGAATCTATAGTACATCATTCTATCTCGATAGGATAAGTACTTATTCTTGATGGGAGTTTGGTTTGTTCTTATGGTCCTCATTTCCAGAATCATATGCTTTCTAATAAACCCATGCCGGCAACATGCTCTCGAAAGAGACTGGGTGGTAAGCCTTTAGTAAGCGGATCCGCAAGCATAGATTTAGTACTTATATGCTTGACCTCAATAGTCTGATCCTGGATTCTATCTTTCACAACATGATACTTAATGTCAATGTGTTTGGCAGCACCACTTGACTTGTTGTTACTCGAGTAGAATACTGCAGCCATATTATCGCAGTATATAGGTAGTGGTTTACATATGCTGTCTACCACTCTTAATCCCGGATAAAATTCTTAAGCCATCTGATCGCCAAAGAGCCTCATAACATGCCACAAACTCAGCCTGCATTGTGGATGATGCAGTAAGTGATTGTTTGGAGCTTTTCCATGAAATGGCTCCTCCTGCAAGTGTGAAGATATATCCTGATGTGGATTTCTTAGTATCAACACATCCTGCAAAGTCAGCGTCTGAATAACCCACAACCTCAAGGGTATCAGACCTCTTATATGTGAGCATGTAATGTTTAGTGCCTTGCAAATAACGCAAGACTTTCTTAACGGCTTTCGTTGGTCCATCCTCGATTAGATTGATATCTGCCAAGCATCCTTGCCATTTAATGCTAAATCGTATAGTACAAACTTGAGCATACATAATGCTTCCGACAGCTGAAGCATAAGGAATCGACTTCATCTGATCAGTTTCTAATTGATTCCTTGGACTTTGGAATGTTCCAAACTTATCGCCCTTAACAATAGGAGCAGGCGTGGCAGAGCAGTTATGCATATTAAATCTCTTAAGTACTCTGTCAACGTATGCCTTTTGAGATAAGCCTAATACCCCTTTGGACCTATCTCGGTGAATCTCAATGCCCAAAACGTACGAGGCATCACCAAGATCCTTCATGTCAAAATTAGTGGAAAGAAATCTTTTGGTCTCATACAGCATATCCTTATCGCTGCTAGCTAATAAGATGTCGTCCACATAAAGTACTAAGATAGTGAATTTGCTCCCCTTAATCTTAATGTATATACAATTGTCCACTTCATTTTCTTTGAAACCAAATTTTCTTACAGTTTCATCGAACTTAAGGTACCATTGTCTAGACGCTTGTTTTAGTCCATAGATGGACTTCTTAAGCCTACATCCCATATGTTCCTTGCCTTCCACGACAAAACCTTCCGGTTGAGCCATGTAAACATTCTCATGCAAGTCACCATTAAGGAATGCGGTTTTAACATCCATCTGATGCAGCTCTAAATCGTAATGAGCAACAAGCGCCATGACAATTCTTAGTGAATCTTTCTTTGAGACGGGAAAGAAAGTATCAACATAATCAATCCCTTCTCTTTGTGTAAACCCTTTTGCTACAAGCCTTGCCTTGAATCTTTCGATATTTCCCTTAGAGTCATGCTTAGTTTTGTAGACCCATCTACAGCCTACTGTTTTGACTCCATCAGGAGTTTCTACTAAATCCCAAACATCATTAATGCTCATAGACTTAATTTCATCCTGCATGGCCTCAAGCCATTTGGATGAATCCTTAGCCATCATAGCCTCCTTAAATGAGTTAGGATCGTCTACCTTCCCTATGTCATTTACATCTTCATTCATGTACACGACATAATCATTCGGAATGGCGGACCTCCTTTCCCGTTGTGATCTTCTTAGTGGTACATTAGTTATCACAGGGGATTGTTGAGGCTCATCGTTAGGTCTCAGACTATTAATTCCGAATCCTCGGTTGGAGGCTCAACCTGCATTCTCACCGAGGTGTAATCGAAAGAGGCACAGAAGAATAGTCTCTTGGATTATCGGTAATGGTACATAAGTCCTAATCTCCTCAAGATCTATTTTCCTAGCTTTGAGTTCCCACCGATTTCATCATTCTCTAAGAATACAAAGATGTCGGGTTTCCACAAACTTAGTGATACTGTCGGACAATAAAATCGATATCCCTTAGATCTTTGGGATATCCAATAAAATGGCAACTTATTGTCTTAGGATCTAATTTCCCAATATGTGGATTAAAAATTTTAGCTTCAGCAAGACAACCCCACACACGTAAGTACTTTAAACTCGGTTTCCTCCCAGTCCATAATTCATAAGGTGTCTTAGGTATTGATTTACTGGGAACTCGATTAAGTATATGTGCAGCTGTCCTTAACGCTTCCATCCACAAACCAACTGGTAAACTGGAGTAACTCATCATGCTACGCACCATATCCATGAGAGTGCGATTGCGTCTTTCAGCTACTCCATTTTGCTGAGGTTCACCAGGCATTGAATATTGGGCTATTATGCCATTTTTTGAAAGAAACTTAGCAAATGGACCTGGAATCTGTCCATAAGGAGCATGTCTCCCATAATATTCTCCTCCACGATCAGATCTTACCACTTTAATTTTCACATTATGCTGATTTTCTACTTCAGCCTTGAATAATTTAAATTTATCAAGTGATTCAGATCGATCACGAATAGGGAAAATATAACCATAACGGGAGAAATCATCAGTGAACGTAATAAAGGAGTCATATCCATCTATCAAGTAATGTGAAATGGACCACATATATCGCTGTGAATTAATTCCAATATTCCCGACTTGAGTGGCTCCTTTCTTAATTTGTTTGACATATTTCCCCTTAATACAATCAATACAGGGGTCTGAGTCAGAGAAGTCTAATGGGTGGAGTATCTCTTCCTTAATGAGACGCTCCATTCTCCCCTTCGAAATGTGGCCTAAACGACAGTGCCACAATTTCGATGAAGTCTCATCACCTAAACTTCTCTTTCGCTTATTGGTGGTATCATACACATTCATTGACACAGGACATTCAGAGAGAGGAAGCATATAGAGTTTGTCTCGTCGAAACGCGAGACCAACATTATTTGAATTAAAACTTATGACACATTTATTATCCCCAAAGGTACAAATGTATCCATTATCATCCAAAAGAGCAACAGAAATAAGGTTCCTCCTCATGGTGGGAACATAAACAACATTATTTAAGGTAAGAGTGAAGCCACTATCTAATACTAATGGTAGAGTGCCAATAGCTTCAACTTCAGCCTCTCTTCCATCAGCCACTCTAAGACTTACATCCGCCAGATTCCACTGACAGTCTGAGTCTACGCACCGGGTTTGGTTGATGAGGGGTGTCCTTGGTAGCCGACGAACCCTAGTAGAGAGAAACCCTAGCACCTCTCACACTAACGACTTCTAGTGTCTAAAATCTAGATGAACACACAATTTTTACCCAGGTTCAGGCCCCCATGGAGAAGGGTAACAGCCTTACTTCCTGCTTGGTCTTGGATTGAGTCTTTTGGGCTTGGTTACAGAGCTTGCTGGTGACCAGCTCTTCCGTTGAGCCTCTTTTTTTCCTACTCTCTTTTTCCGTCCCTTCCATCGTATGCTCTTCAGTGCCCTTATATGCACGGGCTTACACGAGTCCGATGGAGGAGGCTTGCCATCATGCTTATCTTACATGCATTTACTACCCCTTTCTGCGCTGTGCCGTTCCTTCAGCCCTAAATAATGCCAGCGCATGCCTTCACCCGGTTCTTTCGGAATGTGACCTCTCTGCCACGGGTAGGTGTGAGGTGTCAGAGGAACGGGCTTGTTGCGAAATTTTGAACCGACGCGCTGGTACAAAGAAAGTTCGTCTCGACTGCGATGACGGCGTGGAAAGAGACTTCGAGACGAAGCCACCGCATCGCACCTTTTTGCATGGCGGCGGGATGAACAAGGCTCACCCGCCAGTGGATCGGGCGCCGGGCGCGGCGGCGGCCGCCACCGCCGCTTCGAAGCGCCACGTGGATCGGCACCGGTGGGCGGGACGTACGCCAATCGCCGCCAAAGCCGCCACGTGATCGGGCGCCGGCGGCGGCGGCGTGGCCGCCACTGCCGCTTCGAAGCGCCACGTGACGGCACCGTGGGGTGACGTACGCCAATCGCCGCCAAAGCCGCCACGTGGATCGGGCGCCGGGCGAAAGCGGCGCGGCCGCCACTCGCCGCCGAAGCGCCACGTGGACCGGCACCGGTGACGACGCCAATCGCCGCCAAAGCCGCCACGTGGATGGCGCCCGGCGCGGCGGCGTGGCCGCCCACCGCCGCTTCGAAGCGCCACGTGGATCGACGTCTCAGAGACGGGGTGTAAACACCCACCGCCGCTAGATCGCCCGTGGGCCACACATGCCTTTGTGCGGCGAAGAGGGTACCCTGGCGCATAGTACGCCGACAGTAGCCCCCGGGCCCACCCAAGAACGCGCCTTAGAACCTTTTGAGATCTTACATTAAATGCCGGTGCATTCTTGGATGGGGCCATCACTTATCAGGATGCAACCGCCTCGATCCCCGTGCATCAATGCATCCGCCGATTTTTCTTGGGACCCGAAGCGGCGCACGATCTTGTCTCTTCGCGAACCGTCGGTGCGAGTGGGGGAAGTACATATAGGCCCATCCGCACCAAACAGTTCACGCTTTTAGCACTCTTTGCAAACTTCATCTTCCTCCTTCAAGCTTTTCTTGTCTTCTGCGCTTCGCTTTCATGGCTTCTTGGACTCGCCTCCCATTCCTCGCTTCTCGGTGGACTCCTACGGTGGGAGGCTCCACACCGTCGTCTTGGGAGGGCCCTCTCTACTTCGGGCGGGACCCCTATGCCCAAAGGTTCTCGCCGATGAGATCATCATCTTCGTGTGGGGCATTATGGCGGCTTTGTACCGCCTTTTTTCGAAGTTTTTCCTCACCGTCCTCCACTTCTATGAAATCCATCACCTTCATCTCACCCCCAACTCTATTCTTTTCCTCGCCATCTTCGCACACCTCTGCGGAAATGTTCATGGGGTGATGCCAACCTCCGCTCTTCGCTACTTCTTTCTCTGCCGCGCCTCCGACGGCGAAGTTCTGGGAGCCGCCATTTTCTTCGGGACAGGATGGTGCTCGCTATATTCCTTCTTCCGGCCAGATCAAGCCGAAGGCTTGGCGACTAAGTGGTCAGACGTCAACGACGACAATGGCTCGAGAGCGCTGAAGTGCCGCCGGACCAGCGGCCGGCGCCATCGAGAATCGAACTCGTCGAGGCAGCGTGGCTCAGGCGATGGCGACCCGCATCAGCAACTTGCGGGACGCCGGCTTAACCGGGGCGCTGATCGTCAGGGATTTCATATCCCGAAGATTGAGCCCCCTCCGCCAGATATCGCCGGCGTGGCGATATCTGGCGACAATGACATCACCCGCACTTTCCCTGGCCGTAAGTTTTCACTGCTGCTCCTTAGCTTTTCTTCTATTTTCATGTCTCTTCTGTGCTGCTCCCTACCAACCAAAGATTCTCAGATTGTTTTTAACCTTGACCAGGCGCGGGGAACTTGGATGGGCCACGCCTCAGCAGGTGGCTTTCCGGACTCATGCCACCGATCCCCGCCGGTCTGGACTTCCCTCCATCGGCTCGGCCACTCGCCGATGTGGAGCCCGCGGAGCGCCTGAGGATCGTCAGGCTGTTGCCACCGATGGACTCCACCGGCCTTGCCGCGCTGCCGCCGCCGCTCCTCGACGATCGTGGACGACCTCCTTCGCCCGTCGGACGCAGCAGCGGCCACTCATCCCGGACACCTCAAGTCCGGGTGCGAAGAAGGCCCGACATGCGGGCGAAACCTCCGCCGCCACCAGCCCAAGGGTGGCGGCGGCTTCACCCGGGCGATTGCACAGCCGCCCGACAGGGCGCGATCGACCGACGCCGCCGCGAAGGCAAAGATCTCCACCTCCGGCGCCGCCGGCACCATCGCCACCGGTGCCAATGCAGCAGGCGCCGGCCCCAACGACAACGGCGCCAGCTGCCACGGCGCCCGCTCCTTCTCCAACTCCTCCTGTGGCGCCGATCCCATCTTTCACGGCGCCACCTCCTTCCGCGACGGGGACCCCTGCCACCGCTCGACAAGGCGGGCTGGAGGTCCCCATGGCCAGCTTCAGCTTGAGGGCGACGCCGAGGGCAGCCCCTCGAGATGCTTCAAGGGAGACGACGCCGCTTTGCACCGCAGGACGGTGGGGACTCCCTTCAAAAGCCGCCGCCGCCGCCACCGCAGAAACTAGGGCGACCGGCGCCGATGCCAACGCCCCCCGCCAACTCACCCCCAGCACCGTCACCACGCCCGCTGTGCGCCACGCCGAGCTTTTCACAGAGCTTGGTAATCTACACAGCACACTCGGCACGCTCCTCGCCACGGCCGCCGGGCATGGAGCCCGGACAGCGAGGCAACTGACGGGGGCCATCGACGAGCTGGCGCGGGAGCGGGAGAAGTCGGACACGGCGGTGGCGCAAGAAAGGACCACCGCGACCACCCTGGCCGCTATGCAGCAGCGGGCGGAGAGGGCTGAGGCAGCGCAGAGGACCTCGGAGTACGAGGCTGATCGCCTCAAGCGCAACCTTACCACCATGCTGAAGGGAGCCTTCCTGCGCATCAAAAGATGCCTGGAACCTTTGGGCGTGGTGCTGGAGGTGCCCCTCCAAGACACCGCCCTGCAGTATGCCTACGCGACCAATCAGGCCGCGGAGGCACTCCGGGGATTGCCCGCCGCTCTAGCCACACGCTCCACCAGGGAGGGGCAAGAGGTTGCGGCGGTGACTGCAAGCTACGTGCTGGCATGCTGGGCCAGCCGTGCCGCCTCCCTGGACCCAATGGCGGCCATTGAGGCCGGCATCGTGGGGGACGCCGCCCAAGCGAGGCGCTGCTGGCAAGCGCCCGAACACTTGGCCGAGCAACTGCATGTGCAGGAGCCGGCCATGGATGTCTCCACCCCGGTGGCGGAGGAAGCGGACGTTGGCGACATCGACGTGGGCGACGAATGAGGAGCCGGGCCGCCGTCTTATTTCTTTTGTTTTTGTTTCTTTCGTTGATCAGTCTGCTTTACCTGTATGAACACTTTAACTAATTTCAGTCGTAACGAATGTTTTCTGGTTTTACCTCGATGCTTGCTTGCTGTGATTGTTTGATATTGCATGCTGGTATCGCACAAGTGTTGGCGCAATGCGCATAAGTTATATCAAGCTTAGGCAAAAATGGCCTCAAGATATAAGAGTCTGTATCTAAGTACAGAATAATTTCACCGTCAAATATTTATGCAAGATTGCCATTGGCCTAAACCCTTCTGGACTTAGATCCCTGTGATCTCTTAGAATCGTACCTCAGTGTGGCGTAGAAGATGATAAGTTCCCAAAAGTGACTTTGGCCCAGCGGCACCCAACGGTGACAACCAACGGTGCTTCTGAGAGCCAACCCGAGGTGTACGAGCCAGATTCGAGTACCGTACAAACTTACACTTTGGTCACTTAACCTTGCTAGGCGCCACATCAAGACTTTCCTTTATCACCAAGGAGCCATCGGCTTTACGCCCACGATAATCATGCATAAGCTAATCAATCTGGCGATACATAAGTAAACAATTGAAAGTGTTACTCAAACACTTATCCGGTTTACAACAAGCGTTAGGCGACCAAATTTCAGAGGCTGGCGACAATCGAGGCCTTGAGCGACCGGCCCCATTTCTGTTACTGGGCGACTAGTCGAGTCTTCAGCGATCAAATTTCAAGCTGGGCGACTGGCGAATACTGGCGCATCGAGTCTTGAGCGACCGGCCCCCTGGGCGCGACCAGCCCCAAGCAACTGGGCGACGATCGAGTCTTCAGCGACCGGCCCCCAGATGGGCGACCAGTGGACACCTCGTGCAATAGCAGATTCCTTTTCTTTCTGACATGAGGTGAAGCCTTGAGATTTTACCCCGCGTACAAATGTAGCTATCGCAAGGGCGGATAAATGTCATGCAGGATACATAAAACATAGATCTTAATAACATAAGGCTGAGCAAGGGACAATATTGGTTCACTTGTTTTGGCTTCCATGCCCCCGCCGTTTTTTCAAAACATGGCCCAAGACAACGTCTTGTAAGGCAAATAACTCCTCAGAAGGATAGTAGGCCTGCAGCGCTTGTGGGGACGACCAGCGATGCTTCTGAGAGCCAACCCGAGGCGTACAAACCACATTTAAGCACCGTGCGGATCCGCTCGTTGCTCGTCCTTACCAAAGACACATATTGGGCATGATTGTAAACCAACAAGGGATCGCCAAAACACGGGGACCAATAGCACCCATGCAGCAAACCGTCCCGTAGGACACAAAGAGAGGAGTAGTGACAAAGTCGAGAATCCTCAAGATAATAACATTATTAACAACCAATGACCGCTGATCACTGGGGACAATCCTACCGGCCGATCGGTTTAATCATCGGTACTTACGCTTTTCATGGATAAAACCTTCGCAATAACTCCACATTGTAGGAATTTGCCAACTCTCGGCCGTCCTCGGTGGTTAGCCGGACCGCCCGGTCGAGATATCGAGACCACCTTAAAGGGCCCTCCCACCGGGAGACAACTTATGCAACCCTAAGATGCGCTGAACTCTGCAAGAAGACCAGTCACCCATCGCCAGTGTTCTCTCGAAACCGGGTGGCGTGGTATCGCCGAGACTTTCTTGGCATCGGCAAAGACGAAGGGCGGCCCGGTCACGAACTTCTTCCAGGAGGTTGACATCTTCTTGCCGGATATCTTCATGGCCTTCCTCGTTGAAAACTGAGACGCGCGGAGAGCCGAACGATAGCTCGGAGGGGAGAACAGCTTCTGCCCCATACACTAGGAAAAAGGCGCTCACCGGTGGGTCTGGGTGTGGTGTGGTACGGACCATAGCATGTACCGGAGCTCTTCGATCCAGCGCGCCCCTCGCTTATGGAGCCGATCAAATGCCCTGGTCTTGAGGCCCTTCAGCACTAATGCATTGGCGCGCTCAGCTTGACCATTGCTCTTGGGGTGGGTGACTGAAACAAAACATACCTTAGTGCCCATTTCATCACAGAATTCCAGAAATGCCGCACTGGTGAACTGAGTTCCATTGTCGGTGATAATGCGGTTAGCGACTCCAAAGCGAGTGAATATCCCATGCATAAATTTGATAGCAGCGGAAGCCGTGATGGCATCGCATCGCTCAACTTCGACCCACTTAGTAAATTTGTCGATGGCGGCGAAGAGGTGGGTGAAGCCCTCGTGGTTCAGCGAACGGACCCAGATATCTAGCCCCTGCATCGCGAACGCCAAGAGAGGGATGGTTTGCTGAGCTCGGCTGGTCGGTGGACTTGCTCGGTGAAGAACCGACAAGCCAGATGTCCTCACCACCGCAAGCATCTGGAGGGCGAGGCCAATAAAATCCTCGGCGAACGCTTTGTCGACCAGCGTTGGCACGACATATGGCTCCCGCTGACACGCCCATGGATATCGGGAGCAGTAGCGCCCCTCTTCCCGAAAGTGATGCACTTCAAGAGAATTCGCTTTACTCCAAACAGATAGGTCCCCGCCCACCGAGTATAGCATTTGGCCTTACGTGCTATTTTCTCAGCTGACGCATCATCGTCGGGGATCACTTGGTCCCGCAGGAAGGCTAGGATCGGATCCATCCACTGATCTTCCCGGCCAAGTGTGGCGAGCACTCGGTGTTCGCCTTGGTACTTTGCTAGGCCAGGCATTTCCCGGCGCAGATTGGCAAAGATCACGCCTTCCTCCGGACACAGGGGTGAAGCGGCGACCGCCTTCCCTCCTCGAATCGAGGTCGTGGCAAGAACGCCGCCATCCCCGCTCGAGCCGGAGGCCTCGGATACCATACCATCGTCCCCACTGAATCGGGGTGCATGATAGTGACACCATCATTCCCATCCGAATCACGGGCTGTAATGGACGGTCGCGATAGTCTTTCTTCGAAGACCCCGACCGGGACAGGAGCCTTCGAGGATGCAAGCTGCGAAAGCCCATCCGCAAGATGATTATCGCGTCGGGGGATATGAGTATACCCCAATCCTTCAAAGCGCCGCTCCATTTTTCTGACCTCCGCCAAGTACGCCGCCATGGTGGGGTCAGGGCATTGATATTCCTTCCTTGCTTGATTGATGACCAGCAGGGAATCACCCTTGACTTGAAGACGCCGGATACCTAACGCCGAAGCGATACGCAACCCTGCCAGCAGACCTTCATACTCGGCCATATTATTAGTAGCTTTAAAATCAAGAGCAACAACATACTGGAGTACGTCACCAGTCGGGGAGACTAGGACAACACCAGCCCCTGCGCCCTCCAATCTGAACGAACCATCAAAAAATAAGGTCCAGGGAGGCGGCGCGGGGGCTTCTTCCGCTTCAAGAGTGGCGGGAGTCCACTCGGCAACGAACTCCGCCAACTTTTGACTTTTAATGGCAGTGCGGGGAACAAACTTAAGATTGAACTCTCCCAATTCAACTGAACATTTAGCAATGCGACCTTCCGCTTCACGATTGAACAAGATTTCTCGCAACGGAAAGGCCGTAACCACAGTAATTTCCCGCCCTTGGAAATAATGCCGCAACTTCCTAGACGCCATCAGAACCGCATACAGCATTTTCTGAGCTTGAGGATATCGAGTTTCCGCTTCATGCAACACTTTACTAACATAATAAACTGGCTTCTGGACACCTTCCCTCTCCGCCACTAACACAACGACCACCCTGTGGGTAGCAAACAATATACAAAAGCGGTTCACCTTATGAGGGGAAACCAAAGATCGGGGAGAGGTAAGGTACCGCTTTAAATCTTCAAAGGCCTTCGAGCCTCATCACCCACTCAAAATGATTAGTTTTCTTCAATAGCTTGAATAGGGTAGACTCCTTTCTCCCGATCGGGCGATGAACCGCCTAAGGAGGCCAGACGACCGCCGAACCTTTCGACTTAAGGTTGCCAGGAGGCTTCATGTGTTCAATTGTTGCTATTTTATCTGGGTTGGCTTCAATACCCCGATTAGACACCAGAAATCCCAATAATTTACCAGAAGGAACACCAAACACACACTTTTCTGGATTCAGCTTCAAACAATTCTTCCGAAGATTGGAGAAGGTTTCCTCTAAGTCTTGAATCAAGTCTTCACCTTTTCTGACTTTCACAACCAGATCATCAACATATACTTCAAGATTACGTCCTATCTGTGGACGAAAAGTAATGTGCATAGCACGCTGGTAAGTGGATCCAAAGATTCTTTAAACCAAAAGGCATCCTAATATAACGAAGAAACACCCATAGGGGTTACAAAAGCGCTTTTTCTTCATCCTCCATCGCCATGCTAATTTGATGATACCCAGAGTACGATCCGTAAAGCATAATAATTCACAACCTGCCCGAGAGTCAACAATAAGGTCGATTCGCGCAAGGGTAAGGATCCAGGCGAGGCCTTGTTGAGGTCGGTGAAGTCGACACACATTCGCCACTTCCCGTTGGACTTTTTGACGAGCACAGGATTGGCGAGCCACTCAGGGTGAGTGACCTCCCTAATGATTCCTGCGCCCAATAATTTCTCCACCTCCTGCCGAATAGCATCTTGCCGCCCGAGCTTGCCGCGGATCTTCGCCGAACCGGCGCGCTTGGAGGCGTTGTTAAACGGTGCTCGATCACCTCCTGGGGACCCGGTCATATCGGACGGTTGCCAGGCGAACACGTCGAAATTACACCGGAGGAAGGTGACGAGCGCGTCTTCCTATTTGGCGCTGAGGCTGGCGCCAATGTTGACGGTCTTGTGGGACTCGCCCTCACTCAGGGCGACCACCTTAACCTCACCGGCAAAGCCAGGCGAGGCGCGGGTCTGGACCTGAGGGGCTCCCGAGCAGGCGGCTCCAGCACGCCCGGGACAAGTGGCGGCACTCATATCAAGCGCAAACTTATGACAGCGCAGAGCTTCAGACTGATCCACTCGAATAGTTATGGGGCCGGCAGGCCCTGGCATCTTCACCACCATATACGCATAATGGGTCACCGCCATAAACTTGGCCAGTGCCGGTCGGCCAAGCAAAGCATTGTAGGGGAGATCAAAATTAGTGACTTCAAAGTCCACCAGCTCAGTACGATAATTATCCTTTTCCCCAAAAGTAACAGGGAGACGCACCTGGCCCACGGGGATCGCACTAACCCCCGGGGCTATTCCAAAGAAAGGCATCGATGGATGGAGATCCTGCCGCGGGATTTGAAGAGCCGAAATGCCGAGAGGATAAGATCTCGAGAGAACTCCTCCGCCCCACAATACACGACTCCAGTAGGACATTCCGGATGTGGGCTTACACCTGTCGGAGATTTCGTGGTCAGCATAATCGGGGTGGTCACCGATCAAGATGATCGTCTCCTCCGACCATTTCAGCATCCGACGCGACCGAAGCTCGGCCCGCTGAGCACACCTCTTCAACCGCCATAAGCGGTATTAGAGCGGCGGGCGGATGAACCACCATAAATATACGCCAAGGTATGATCCGCCTGCTGGAAAGCCAGCGGGGTGGGGTCTTCACCACGATCACCATCACGAGAGTGACGCTCATCATCACGAGGGCGGCGTTCCTTGACCCGCCGCTCTACCATCCGATCCACGACCTGACAGTTGTCCAGGTCATGGGTGTCAGTTCGATGAATTGGGCACCAAGGCCCTCTTTCCCTTCGCCCGCGGCGGTCGTTCCTACGACCGCGACGGTTGTCACGCCGATCGCGGCGATCACCACGCCGATCACGGCGATCATCATCCCGTCGGTCACGGCGATTGCCACGTTGATCTCGACGGTCGCGCTCCGGCGATCCGGAGCCATCGCGGTCACGCTCGGCGGCCAAGACCCGCCGGGTCTCTCCTGCCTCACGCTTCCGCGCCTTCTTGCTTGACGGGCCGGAGCCCTTTGAGGTCCCGGCTTCATCCTTGCCTCGGCCACCACGAACCAGATCCCGCCCCTCCTGCAGCCGCGCAAGACTTATGCGCTTAGGAAAACAACTCGAAGTGGTGCCAATAGTGCGGTGGCCATCTTCTCCTTCATCTTCGCTAACGCTTCGAAAGGCGATGACGACCGATCGCTTGAAATATAGGGAATCGTGTTGCGGCAATGGCAGAATCGCCGGATAAAATCACGCAACAACTCCCCCTTATGCTGCTCCAGGGCATGCAGATCATCCTCCACGCCCCACGCGCCAAGGAGCCTCGAAATTGGCGGCGAAGAGGCCACATAGCTCTTCCCATTTAATGCATCGACTCGCAGAGGTTCAACAACCAAGAGCGGGCGGAGCCCGTCAAGGCCGTCGGGAAATAATTAGCCATGACTTTTCCGGACCACGGCCGCCGCACCACCGTGGTATAAATTTGCAAGAACTCTTCAGATTGGTAGTGCCGTCAGAACTTTCTATAGATCTTCGGGCGAAACTTTTGAGACCCACACGGCGAATCACGGAGAACGCTCGATATCCAACGCCATAGACAAAACCCGGCGCCCACCGAGCTCTCGCCCGAGAGCGAGAGATAGGACTCTCCGAAGTCGGAGGAACTTCCGTCTTCGAGGCCGCCGCTTGCGCGCCCTGTTCTTGAGCGGGCGGTGCAAGACACGATCGCAAGGTCGCTGTTTCACCGGCGGGCCGCCCAGATGACCCTTAGGTCCCCACTTGCCTTTCGAATCAGGACCGACGCACAAGGCCGCCTCCTCCCCAGCCACAGCCTCACAGGCAGATGCTCACCACCAGGGCCACTGGAGCCTGCGAGCCCCTCACCGCGCTTTGAGGGGCGGAGTACCATCGATGCCTGCCGCCGGGGGCCTACTGGCCGGGCGCACCCACAAGGCCAAGAAGATCCTCGCAGACCACGGGTGGCTGAGTCTCTTGCAAGCTCCACCGGCGGGTGATCCAGGAGAAGACGAGCGGCATGCAGATTCTGAGCCGGAGTGGCCGCTTCCATGGCCAGCCGGCGCCGCACCGGATGCCCCACCGCCTCCAAAGGAGCATCGCCAGCACCCTGCGGGGGCGGAGTAGGACTCTCTTGCGATCGACGAGAACGCCGGGACACACCATGAGCGTGGCCCGACCCTTCCTCTTCCTGATGCTGCGAACCTACCATCTTCAAATGCACGGAACTGGAAGAAAAACACCAAAACTCGCCGGAGAGATGATCGGAGAAACCGACTACGGACCCCTACAGCGCGCGCTACTGCTTCGGCAGATTCCACTGACAGCCCGAGTCTACTGAGCCGGGTTTGGTTGATGAGGGGTGTCCTTGGTAGCCGACGAACCCTAGCAGAGAGAAACCCTAGCACCTCTCACACTAACGACTTCTAGTGTCTAAAATCTAGATGAACACACAATTTTTACCCAGGTTCAGGCCCCCATGGAGAAGGGTAACAGCCTTACTTCCTGCTTGGTCTTGGATTGAGTCTTTTGGGCTTGGTTACAGAGCTTGCTGGTGACCAGCTCTTCCGTTGAGCCTCTTTTTTTCCTACTCTCTTTTTCCGTCCCTTCCATCGTATGCTCTTCAGTGCCCTTATATGCACGGGCTTACACGAGTCCGATGGAGGAGGCCTGTCATCATGCTTATCTTACATGCATTTACTACCCCTTTCTGCGCTGTCCCGTTCCTTCAGCCCTAATTAATGCCAGCGCATGCCTTCACCCGGTTCTTCCGGAATGTGACCTCTCTGCCACGGGTAGGTGTGAGGTGTCAGAGGAACGGGCTTGTTGCAGAATTCCTTGGAACCGACGCGCCTGGTACAGCAGGCCTGTCTCTGACACGGTACGGCGTGGAAAGAGACTTCGAGACGAAGCCACCGCATCGCACCTTTTTGCATGGCGGCGGGATGAACAAGGCTCACCCGCCAGGTGGACTAGGCGCCGGGCGAAAGGCGGCGCCGCCACTCGCCGCCCAGCGCTGCGTGACCGCACCGGCAGGTGACGAAGCGCCAACGTGCCAAAGCCGGCACGGACCGGCGGGCGTGACGCCGCCACTCGCCGCCGAAGCGCCACGTGGACCGGCGCCGGCGGTGGCGTGACGCCAATCGCCGCCAAAGCGCCACGTGGATCGGGTACCGGTGGACGCCACTCGATTCGAAGCGCCACGGAATCGCCGCGGTGACGCCGCCACGCCGCCAGCCGCCATCGGGCGCCGGGCGGCGGTGGCGGCCGCCACCGCCGCTTCGAAGCGCCACGTGGATCGACGTCTCAGACGGTGTAAACACCCACCCGCCTGCTAGACTGCCACGTGGGCCACACATGCCTTTGTGCGGCGAAGAGGGTACCCTGGCGCATAGTACGCCGACAACTTCGCTCCCCCTTTCTTAGTGTCCTCTCTGTAAGGAATCCCTGCAATGAATTGGAAACGTGCACAGAGGCACCAGAATCAATCCACCAGGTATTATGGTAAACATCAGCAAAAAGGGTTTCATCAACAGTGGAAATTATGTAATTACCCTTTTTGGCAAGCCACTTCATGAAGCCCGCACAATCTTTCTGAATGTGCCCACTATTCTTGCAAAAGCGACAGGTGGGCCCACCAGAAGTGGAGTTAGATGCAACAGGGGCCTTCTCCTTTGGCTTGCTTGACTCAAATTTTAGGGAAAAATGACTTCTTTTTGGACTTAGCTTCCCTTGAAATTTCCTTTTTCCATGACCAACATGGAAAACTTGGTCCTTCCTTTCAGCCTTAAGCCTCTCCTCCTCTTGGACACACATAGCGATCAACTCGCTCATGGTCCATTGCTCCTTCTGAGTATTATAATTAATTTGAAGGCATTATACTCAGAAGGGAGAGAGGTCATAATGAAATGGACCAAGAAACCATCAGAAATGGCCATGTCCATGCCCTTAAGTTTTGCAGCCATATCAGTCATCATCATGATATGCTCACGAACGCTGCTAGAGCCATCATACTTAGCCGTGAGCATCTTCATGATTAAAGTACTGGCATATACTTTTGAGGAGCCCTTGAATTGCTCCTCCACTGAGGCCAAGTACTGCTTAGCATTATCGGATTCAGGGATTGCTCCCCTTATCCCTACAGATATGGTGCTTTTCATAATCATCAAGGACATGCGGTTGGACCGCTCCCACTTTCTCTTTGTTAAGTCATAGAGTTTTTTTCTCGTGAAACTCTCATCATTAGCAGAAGGAGCTACGGGAGCATCCTCACGTAATGCATAATCCAAGTCCATAACACCAAGGACAATCAAAACCCTTTCCTTCCAAGAAGGAAAGTTCGTCCCAGTCAGCTGCTCAATGCCGTTCAAATAAGCGGCAATATTAGTATTGTTCATGGCTGAATCAAAAATAAACATAATCAGTAAACATAAAAGAAAAATAAATATCTTGCATGAAAATTAACCCTACGTTAGTCTGATTAATGATCATGCTAATGACAGGAAATTTAATAGTTCTAAATCGCATCACCGTTGGGCAGAAACGAAAAAGAACTAAAATTATCACATGGGTGACACATGATCATAAACAACGTTGGTCAGTATATGATCATGGCCATAATATGGTCCCAAGATAAAATTTAACGACATCTCTAATCAAAATTTCCGTTGGTTCCATTTTAATTAGAGATAATGCCAATAAATAAATCGTCATGTCAAACTTAATTGCCACATTAAATAATATGCCCAGAAATTAATCATGAAAATAATGATAACATTAATGCTCGAAATAACAATTAATAATGCTAATTGCAGCAATTAAATGAGTGAATAAACACCAAAATTAAAGGGCTAAACCGCTATTCATCCAATCACAAAATCAACCTAGCCCAAAACATGCGGCCCACCAATGCGCCGCACCACGAGCCCACACCCAAAGCGCTACACGCCCAAGCCCAAAATTCACGGCCTGCACTAAAACACACGATCTCATCCGTCGATGCAATCGGGTGGCTCGAGATGAAAACAAGGCGAAACAAAACACGTTTGGAGCAAACCCTAAACCTAAACCTCATTCGCTTGACTCCTCCGAAAAAGCGGCGCAACACAACAATGGCGCCGAGCACGAAGGCGGCGGCCATGGGCGAGGTGAGGCCACGTGATGTGGCGAATCGTCCTTGTGGTGCGCTGGCTCGAAGAAAGCTATGGCGGGCGCGATGACGTGGGAGGTGACCACACGCAGCGGACGGGGGGCGAAGCCGTAAGCGCCAAGACGCACGACGAAAGCACCCGTGGGCGGCAATGAGGATGACGACCGAGAGGCGACGCGCAACAGATAAGCCCCGAAAATCCCCTCTTGAAATCATTAGGGTTTGTTTTATTGTTTGGGATTTTGGGGTTTTTAATGGTCCGGATTTGGAGAATTTAGAACTAGGGTTCTTGATTCTTTTCACCTCCTTCTAAATGCTAACCGAGCCGAATTCATCATAAACCGAGACAATTAAACCCTAAATCGACGAATTAAGGGCTAAACCGAGACTAATCCGGGCTCAATAGGATCAAGATTAGACTAGGAAGGCTCTGATACCAAATGTTAATCTTAGGTTTAGCTAATACTTGAACTAGCCTAAGTCTTGATCACTAACTTAATGCGGAAATAAACATGAGCATAAGATCGCTAACCCGGTGAAGAGGATGAAGCCATTAGCGCCTTGTCGGTGTAGATGATTTTGTCGGTGAAGAAAAACGAAGAGTCAGTGCAAGATATGAATCCCGACAATAGAGAGGTAGAAAACACCAAATCCTCCTCGCTGATAGTCACGGATCTTCAATAACCCGAGCGATGAAGAAGAAAGGAAGTGCACCGAGACCTTCTTGCTAGGGTTGATTCTTCGTTAGCCTCGCTACCGATAATCCAGATCGGGTGGAATTTTGGGAGTTTAGAAACTTGATTAGTCTAATCATCAGCCAACAAGTTCCGGATGCCCCCTCTTATATATAGTGCTGGCCAAACGGGACCGAACCAAATTCTGTTGGATCGCTTCCGATCAAAGCGCATACGTGCTTAGGGTGGGTCTAGCCCTGAACTTTAGGATCTGGCAGTTTAGCCAAGATCATCACTAACAATAAGATCAAACAATATCAAGCTTTCATCCACCCTACCAACATGCCCACATGCTGATAACACGCTAAGGAAGGTGATGTCATTCGGAATCCGTCCTTCTCATGGAATAGAGCAATGACTTTCTGATATTTGCCATGTTGTGCATATGCAGCAATTATTGTGTTCCAAGAAACAATATCTTGACTTATTATGATTCATGAAGACTAACTCTGACTCGCCAACATTGCCACACTTGCTGTACATTGTCATCAAAGCATTACAAAAAGAAATGCTAGATTCTAACATTGCTTTGATGGCAACAGCATGTGTTGATCTTCCTTGTCTGAGCAATACAAGGGCAGAACATGCTGTTAGGATTGCAACAAGAATTGCATGATCATGTTTTACACCTTCTTTGAGCATTATGATGTGCAGTTTCATAACTTCTTCTCCGTGTCCATTATGAACATACCCTGTAGAAATAGGGATACGTTAACTGTGATAATTTTTTCAATGCAGACTCAGTAGCAGCAAAAAAAAAGAGCTCTTTTACAGTGGATTAAAATCAATATAAGCCGTCCATTCCTTTGAAACTAATAGTTAAAATCAATTTAGATCTAGTTATACTACCACCTGTAGTATTAGTAATAAAATTTAGAGAGGGATAAAAGGGTAAAAAATTCTGTCATACTATTTGTTCTCTGCGGTAAAACATGCCCTGAGACCCTGATGAACAGCAGATGAATGGATAAGAAGCCTCTAAAGATCACTAGGAATTCGGTGAATCCAAAACTGTGAACGAATTAGGAAAAGTTTAAAATACCTTGATGAATGGATAGGAAAAATCTAAAATACCCTTAAGGAATGGATGGTTAGATTTGATTTCTAACTATTTACTACCTGTGTTATCTAATGTAAAATTTCTCTAAAAAAAGGCCAGACACAAGATATTTTATCTTCGATTATGTTTGTTAAAAAACCCTTTTCTAAACAAAAGATGAAGTGAAAGGTTCTCTGAATGAACAGCATAGGTTATTACAGACAAATGGAAAGCTCGAAATGCTAAGTCCAGTGCTTCAAGCCTTCAACTGTTCGAACAGAACTATCCCATATTCCCACCTCATTGTGAAATTTGTACTCTAGAGAAGTGTTTTTGAAACCAGATGTGGTTCCGGTTTTTGCAAGGGAACCACCTGGTTTCCAGACACAAAAACTGGCCTTTTTTTGCAGTAATTTGAAGTTTTTGTAGATTAGAAGTTTGGGATTTAAACTGTTGAAGTATAAGTGAATTGCCCACCTTTCCTCATCAGCTTAAGCGTTTGGGTGAATTGGCTGGTGCATGCAACTCAATATGGTATCAGAGCCAAGAGGTCTTAAGTTCAAGACTCGGTTGGCGCAATTTTAAAAAATAATTGCAGCCCACTTCTATTCCACGTCCTAGACCTGAGGGAGCCTGTACGTGAGGGGGAGTATTGAAGTATAAGTGAATTGCCCACCTTTCCTCATCAGCTTAAGCTTTTGGATGAACTGGCTGGTGCATGCAACTCAATATAAACTATAAGCATTTTGGTATACATGCTGATGAGAGATGAGGAGGCTCAGGGGGTGAACCGGACCCTTGAAGACTGGCTCCTCGAAAACAGGAACTCGAATTTCGCAGGTTTTACAAACCCTGCTCTAGTGTGGAAATTAAGCATATTCACAATACATAAAAAAAACCCAAAATGGGGTATGGGTTCCTTACAATCAATAGATCACAGGAAGCATACATGTTGTAGACTTCCAATAGAAGTTATTGTTTAGAGTATTACTGCTAGCATATATTTGTAATTCATGGCAAGAAAGAAACTTTAATTCCTTGTATCTGTATCTTATTTAAAATTCATCATAGATATAGAACTGTGTTGGATCGAAATATACTAATGTAGCAATCAGAGGGGGGTGCATGATTGCGCGGAAGCTAAAATCAAATTTTTGAACTTTTCAAACACCCCAATTGAAAGTCAAATTGCTTGGAAATCAGTTTATGCAGTTGGGAAACCAATAGACCAGTCTGGGCGACCGGTAGATCACTTGGGCGATCAGTTTGGGCACTTGGGCGACTAGTAGAATAGTCCGGCAATCAGTTCATAAAAACTAAAATTTCTAAAGATCTAACCGTTGGATTGATGTGAAATTTTAACTGTAGAAACTAGACTCAATTCCACAGCTAACACAAAAAGAATCAAGTCAATCGGATCTATGGATCTAAAGTTATATCTTTTGCAAGATGACTGAATCTGGCCGACCACGCGAGCAGTCGGGCGAGCAGGACATCAATCTGGGCGAGCAGTAATTCCCAAAGATCTAACCATTGGATTGATGTGAAATTTTCACTGTATAAACTAGACTCAATTCAGAAGTGAAGAAAAAGGAATCAGGTCGATCGGATCTACGGATCTAAAGTTATGACTTTCGCAAGATGACTAAAACAATTAGCGATCTAACAGCTGGGCGACCAAGCTAGCAATCTGGGCGACCACAAATTACCAAAGATCTAACCGTTGGATTGATGTGAAATTTTAACTGTAGAAACTAGATTCAATTATGAATCAAATCCAATAAGAATCAATCCGATCGAATCTACGTATCAAAACATATTACCTTCGCAAGATGATACCTTTGCAAAGAACCGAACTCCGTGATGAACTTCGTGACTGCTGTGATGAACAAAACATCAAGCGATCGATCAACTATGTCGAAGCCAAGAACAAGACAAAAATCACCAGCCGCTGAAGATGCAAGAATGATCTTTATTTCTGATCTAGTTACAGTACTCAAACAAAAGAGTACAACCCTAAAATCTTGCTCCGGAATAAATAGGGGACACCTCCCCCTATTTATACAGAGCAATCCTAACGAGATAGGATACAACTCCACTTCCAACATAGAAAGAGTTCGTATCTATCTTTACTTGGCCCAACAAGGCCAAAACTAAAACCTTGCACGCATGATCAGCCCACCTGCTGCACATATGTGACTAACCAGCCTTCATGTGCATGTTCTCTAGCCCGAACGTCCCGCATGACATCCTCGACCACCAAGACCTCGATTCCTCTCTGAACCTAGTCCCGAACCTCAATTCCTCTATGAACCTAGTTCCGGTCCCGTCATCGTCCACGTTCGCCCTCGAGCAACACCTGCACATGAAGTAACAAACAACGCGTCCGAGCACAAGTCCACGACTTGACTCAAGATTAATCCATGCAACCACTCACACGAGTGCATTGCATTAAGCAAAACCATTATGCTATCCCCAGCATAATCAAATGAACATTTGAGCACAAGTCCACCACTTGCCTCAAAAACAACCCATGCAACCATTCTAATGAGTGCATTGCATCAAGCAAACTCCATCATGCTATCACCAGCATGATAATCATCTCAACATAGCACATGCACAAGCACCACACATGCCTTAACCAAAATCACTTTACAATGCCAATTTCACCATTCAACCAATTTTTCATCACATGATCTCACAAACTGCCATCAGCTATTGCCAATTTTTTTAGACATTTTTTTCATACTTTAATATTTGTGTAACTGTAAAAAAAAGCATGGAAGAAACAACTCAAAAGAGCAACACAAATAATTCACAATCGCTAGCACATGCAAATGGACACACTGGTCACTGGCACAAGTAGACGAGGAAGACAGATGCACAACCTCACCTCCAGCTTGACGATGTAGACACTAGACAGACACCATGGCTAATCCAGCTTGAGGTGGAGGGCGAGTTGCCCATTGACGGCCCACCATTTTCTCCAAATCCGGCCACCAAGCACCCTTTTCTAGCTACCACCATATCCCCTAAATCCAGATGCTAATCACCCTCCTCGCTAACATTCCCTAACAAATCTGCTTGTGGGGGGAAAATGACATCAATGGCTCGAGCAAATCCCTGGTTAAATGGGACAAAGTTTGCAGGCCTAAGCTCAAAGGAGATCTGGGCATTATCAACTTGAGAACCCAGAATAATACTTTATTGCTCAAGTTCTTGCACAAATTTTTTAATAAGAAGGACATCCCTTGGGTTCGCTTAGTTTGGTCCTCCTACTATCTTTCTGTTCTCCCCCAGGCAGTGCTCAAAAGAGGCTTGTTCTGGTGGAAAGATGTGTTATCTCTCTTGGATCAATTTAAAGGTATTGCCTAGTGCCGCGTCGGTCGGGATGACACTGTATTTTTTTGGGAAGATGTGTGGAATAATTTGCACTTGGCTTCGAATTTCCCTCACCTATACTCTTTTGCCAAGAATCCTCAGTTGGTCGTGGCTTCTTTTCTTCTCAATCTGGCTATCTCCATTAACTTTCACTTGCCTTTGCCGGATCAGGCATTTCAAGATCTATGATCAATGGCATCAGTATTCAGAATGATACTTTGGATGAATGGAGCTATATTTGGAACTCTAAGGATTTCGCCCCAGCTAAGTTCTATAAAATGGTCTTCAATCACATCTCGGTTCCGAGGTCGATTGTTCAGATTTGGAAAGCTAAATGCTCCGTCAAGCTTAAAATGTTCACCTGGTTTCTTTGTTGGGACCGCCTTAACACTAGGAACCTCCTCAGAAGAAAGAACTGCCCGGTTATTGATTCAAATTACAATTGCGTTCTCTGCAACAATTTGGTTGAAGAATCCAGAGATCATCTCTTCTTTGCTTGCCCCTTTAGTGCTCGGTGTTGGAATGCCTTACAGATTGACTAGAATCTTCAGAGTGAGATCCTCCAAAGAATTTTGGTTGCTTCTACTGCAGAGGAGGCTCCATTCTTCATGGAGGTGTTCATGATTGCTTGTTGGGGGATCTGGAGGCAGCGGAATGACAGGATTTTTAGATCCACGCTTTCTAGTTTCCTTGCCTGGAAGACTGGCTTTCTTGCGGATGTTCGTTTACAATCCTTTAGGGTGCCTGTTCTTCCTAGAGACTCCCTGTTAGCCTGGGGTCTCTGTCTCTCTTGATTTTCCTTTCCCCCTCTCGCCCCCCCTCTTTTCTTCCTCTCTCCCTCACTTTGGCTGGTTTCTCACTAGCCTTGCTTGTATTGCTTTTGGTTGGGTTAATCGATTTTAGCATCAGGTGCTTCCCCTGGTGTTCCTTGCTTCAAAAAAAACATTCCCTAACAAATCTGGCCACCAAGTGTGCATATATACACTAGAGCGGGGCCACATGGTGATATCCAATGGCAATAGGCATTGATAGAGGAGTAGATCCGGTGGCGGAGGCTTAGGACGGTAAGATCAAGCGGCAGTGCGTTGAAGGGGCAGTGAGCGACAAGAGCTCGACGACTAATCGACTAATGCACCCATCCACCAGTGACATCATCTTCTCCATCTTCGATCTCGTCTTTGTCTCTGGCGATGGGATCTGGACACTATTGTCACCGATGACTGCAACTCACCTCCGGCCAAAAACAACACCTAGAGCTCACCGGCCATAGCTCTGGAGCTTTGAGTTGTCGAGCAGCCTAGGGAGCCAGCAGAAGCAGGTGCAAGACACTATGTCCTTTCGTCCAACAACAGCTTGTGCCGAATGCCATTCCTCTCAGGGATTAAAATTTCAGCGAAATTTCGGATTTCAGGACTGGGCGAATTCTGAAGTACTGGTCGAATCTGAAAAAATTTGAATTTGCTACAGTAATTTCAGAAATTTTGTCGAATTTTCGGGTTTTGAAACCGGATTTTGATGTTTTAGGGCCGGATTTGACCGGAATTAGTCCAATAACTCTTAAGAAAGTCATCTTACATGAAAATTTGTTGAAAAACTAATTTTTTGAGACATTTTAAAATTTAGGTAGAAACACTGTCAGATTTTTAAAAAATTGTACAATCTTGATAATGATCTAAACAATTTATGGTACTATATTTAGTAGTGTAGGATAATACATAAAAATTTTCAAAATGATTTAAGTTCATTTGTTATCTTTAAAAAATCAAAAACAGAATGGACATAATTGGGATAGTAAACTTGTTAGATTTTTCTAAATTTTCTCGAGTGTGATCATGGTCTAAAATTTTTTATGACAGATTAATAATTGCCTCAGTACCATTCTATAAGATTTTCAAAAAAATTAAACTTTCTTTGTTTGGTCAATAAAATCTATAAAGTCATTGAACTTCATTTATTATACTATATTGCACAAACCAAAAGAGAAAGAACATAAATGTTACTGTGTCTTTTAAGAATTTTATAAATTCACTGGAGTGTGATCATGATTCAAAATTTTTATGAAATCTTAAACACTTCCTTATCACTCTTCTGTAAAATTTTCACAAATTTTAAACCTTCTTTTATCGCTAAAGCAAATCTATGTATTGATTATCAGGCTTTTATCAGGATGTGGCACTGTCAAAATTTTTGGAACATTTTCAAGCATGATAATCATATGAAACTTTTATAAAAATATTAATGATACATTAGGACCTTCCACAAAAATTTACAAAATTTTCCAACATGGTTTGAATTATTTTTCATTCCGTTCAATTTTGCCGGTAAGGTTTTTATCAGGATAGTAGCACTGTCCAAATTTTTAAAAATTCTTGAATCTTGATCACCATCCGAAAACTTTATGGAAACATTAGTGATTCATCAGCATAATGCACAAAAAATTTAAAATTTTCTAACATCGTTTGTACCATTTTTCATCCGGTTCAAACTTGCCGATCAACGTTTCATCTGGATAGTACCAATGTTTGAATTTTAAAAAATTCCACAGACTTGATAATCATCTGAAAATTTTATGAGAATATCTCTAATGTGTCAGGAATCTTCAAAAAAATTTCAAAAATTTTCGACATCGTTTGAACTATTTTTTGATCAGTGCAATTTCGTCGAAATTTCGGATTTTTGGTCAAAATTTCGGAAATTTCAATAGCAAACAAACCAAATTTGAATTTTTTTTAAATTTTGAATGGATTTCATCCAAAATACCAAAATTTCGCCGAAACTTCGGATTTCAGTCCGTGGTTGAAATTTTGTTCAAAACGAAATTTTGTTCCTGGACTCCTCTACCACAGTACCAGTGAGAAGGATCTAGAAGCGAGAGAGTTGCGTGATTGGGGAATGGTGCGAGTGAGTGACACATGGGCCCACCGTTGACGAAGCTTTGTTGAAAAAATAAAGTTTTTTTCTAAAAGTAAAACAGATTGGAGTTTAGATATACTATGTAGATAACTAGATATAGACTTGATATTTGGTAGGGCAAATCATCGATTTGACTTATTTTTCAAGTTATCCATGTTTGCCTCCACCGTGCCTAATATTAACTGTTTTGTTTTCAGATTCATATTTTTTAAAAAAAAAAAAGGTGTACTGAAGCAAATCTCGAAGTATTTTCTAAAGGACAAAAAAATGCAGTTGGCCAAAATGTTTCCATCCTAGCAAGAAATCACATTTGTTTTCACCAAGAACAGGGCATACAACAAAATCTCTATTAAAAAAAAAGGAGTACAATTACAATGTATACCCATCTTCAATAGCACTTGCGTGCCAGCTGAATCAGAGAGTTGGCCTTCCTCTGCGCTCTACTCGTGCCGGTCTTGGCGATCTGGGAAAGATGCTCGTGGAGGCCGAACCTGAGCGCGTGCACCAGCAGCGGCTGGTTCTTGGAGCCAAGCTCCAGCAGGACGGACAGTGCGCACTCCTTGTTCTTGGGCGTGCCTTCCTTGATGAGCTGCACGAGCTTCTCGATAAAAGACGTCGTCCCGATCTCGCCGCAGCAGGCGGAGTGGGACGACAGCAGCAGGAAAATGGAGAGCGCCTCATCGACCATGCCGAGGCCCCTGTCGTCGATGATCCTCAGCAGCGCCGTGACGACGCCCGCCTGCGTGGCCCTCACCTTGTTCTGCTGGTTGAGGATCAGGTTGAAGAGGGCCGTTGCGGCGTCCTTCTTTCCCCGGACGGTGCCGCTCCGCAGGAGCTCCACCAGCGGCGCGATCCCCCCCAGGCTCCCGATCGTTGCCTTGTTCTCGTCGAGCATGGACAGGCTGAACAGCGTCGCCGCGGAGTTCTCCTGCCCCTCCACGCTGCCGTTCCGGAGGATCTCGATGATAAGCGGGATCGCTCCTCCCCTGGTTATGAGCAGCTTGTTGCTCTCGTCGATCGACAAGTTCAGCAGCGAGGTTACCGTGTTCTCCTGTACCTTCTTGTCGGGGTAGGCCAGCAACCCGATCAGCGCCGGGATGCCGCCGTTGTCGGCGATGAGCATCCTGTTCTCGGGGCACTCCTTGGAGAGCATCCGGATCTTCTTCGCCGCCTTCCGCTGCACGTCGGGGTGAATGGACGACAGGGCTTCCACTAGCGACGGGATGTCCTCCTTGCTCTGCTCGTCCTGCTCGGCGACGTGCTCCGGCTCTCTCTTCTGCAGCTCGACTTTGTTCTTGTCGCACCACTGCAGGATCAAGTTCTTCAGGGCGTAGTTTGGCGCCAGCGACTGATGGGCCAACGGCTGTCGTGTCTTTGGGCAGGTCCTCTCCCCACTGTCTAGCCACTTTTGGATGCTTCTCCTTTCATACGTCTACAAAAATTTTAGGAATTTACTTTGAATTCATTGTTTGATACACACAACTACACAAGCAAGCTAATTTCCTTCGTCTTTTTTTTAGAATGTGCGATTAAAGCATACAAGGATTTAAGTGTTCAAGGCTTCAAGCAATTAAGAAAGTGAAGTACCTGTCCACTGGCGACAAACACGGGATCCGTCATGATCTCCAGCGTTATTGGACAGAGGAAGTCATCCGGGATCATCAAGGAGGGGCACTTATCCAGGGATTTCGGCACGCAGACCTCGCCCAGGACGTTCTTCTCGTCGACGCCGGCGATCTCCTTGAACTTGTTGAGGAGCTCCACGATCTGCTTGGTGCTGTCCGCATGCTTCCCGTTTCGTTCGTTGATCAGTTTCTTGATGGCCATCGTCTCCGCCCTTAGATCCGCTAGGGTTTGCAACTCCAGTTTCTTGGCTAACCTCTCCAGTATCGCCCTGTCCGCGTTTCTGTCGTCCTCCTTGTTCTGGAGGATCACCATTAGATCCATTGACAGCTCGATGTCCTGAGTGTCCGTTCTCCTCTTGCATCTCATCAATTGTGCGTTCATCAGCTCAACCTTAAAACGATAAAGAAAAAAAGTTATGGGATTTGATAAACATCAACCGGATGTTTTTTTAGTTGAAATCACCCAAATCTAGAACCATTGGATCATTGTTGAGATTCGGGAGTATCGATTACATCCGATCCTATGATTTGATCCAACGGTCCGGTGAATTTAGATCCGATCCTATGATTTGATCCAACGGCCCGGTGAATTTGGATGTTCGGTAGTATCGATTACATCCGATCGTATGATTTGATCCAACGGCCCAGTGAATTTGGATCCGAAATCCAATGGTTCTAGATTTAGATGATTTCAACCAAAAAAACATCCGGATGATACCTATACACTCCCAAAAGTTATATGATGATATCATGCATGCTCTGCCTGACACATGCATGGGCCATGCGATGCCTGCAGTAGCAAATGGTACCACACTTACTTGCTCCATTACTTCATCGGAGATGGCAAGCTCCGAGTAGGGCATCCCATCCAATGCAGCGTTCATCTTCTCGTACACGCTGCGGAACTTCACCAGCACCGCCTCGCTTTCCAACGCCTGGAATTAAGCTCAATTAGCAAGAGTCAGGCAAGGCATGCAAGAAGATGTAAAATTAATTAAGAAGCAACCAGAAGAAGAAGGCACGATATATCGAACCAGGAAGATCTTGCTGCCGTCGTGGCACGAGCGGAGGAGGCGGCGTGCGGCGGCGAACGCCCGGCCGAGCAGGGCGAGGCGCCGGTAGGCGTTCTCGGTGAGGCGGGGCGCGGAGTCGCGGAGCTCCTCGAGGAGCGGGAGGACGAGCTGCAGCCAGCGCAGGAGGTTGAGGCACTCCTTGCGCTGCGTGCGGCGGAAGTCGGCGAAGGCGCGGGCCGAGTTGACGGTGGCGAGGAGCTCCTCCACGAGGTCCTCGTCGTCCATGTCCCTCTCCCCCGAGGGCTCGGGGTCGGCCGGGGACGAAGGCGGCAGCATCGGTGGCGGCATTGCGGCATGAAGCGATCGAGAGTGGGAGAGAGATGGAGAAGAGGAATCAAGAGGACGCGAGTGAGCGAGACTAAGACGAAAGAACAAGAACGGCAAAGCCAAAAATAATCAGGGAGGAGGGAGGGACTTCATCGATGGGGAATGCTTTTTGCGCGGGGAAGCGCTCCTCTCCTCCTCTGGTCCATACAAGTATACAACACCATAAAAAATGGAGAAAGTATATGGGTGCCAAAAATACCACATTCTTAGACTTCTTTTTTCCCAAAAAACCAAGATCATATTTAGATGAGCGGTAATTCTTTTAAAATTTAGTTCAAATTTAACCAAAACATTATAATGAAGAGCATTGTTTCAATGTTTTTCCTCTCAATACAAGTTACATAAATCTTGAAGCAATCGAAAGGGCAAGTAATCACTATCTACCATCTATTTATACTTTAATATTTATGTAACTGTTAAAAAGAAAAGCCTGAAAGAACCTCTCTATAACAAAATATCTGTAATCCAAACACCCCTAAATGGTTCCGATGTTTGCAGTCTGCTTGACCCATCGTGTTCCCTGTTACTTATATTCAGTCTCTACGTATCAAATATTCAGGCTTCATGTCTCAATAGATTGTTCTTATTGTTTGAGTACATTTTTTTTACATTGTTGTACAACATCACGCACGTGTTGTGTTTAAGTATATCTAGTCTATGAATTGTTTGGTTGAACACGACGAGATCTACAAAAACTAAGGCCAGTATTTAGACCATCTCCAACCGAGTCCTTCTCGTCATCCCGTTCCCTTGCGCATGGGAAAGCGACGGAGAGAGAGCGTTCCCAGCGCCTCCAACCGAGTCCCTCCCGCGCCGCTCGAGAGCTGGGACAGGAGAGAGGATCCCTCCCCCGAGGGTTGCGCTCGCGATTCCCCTCACGCTGCCCCGTTGGTGTGGGCGTAATCGCCGAGGCTTTGGGGCGGCTTGCAGACAATCTTGGCGATCGGCAAGGGCGTCGCGCGCAAGGAGCGAAGGTGGTCCGCCTCACCGGCCGGAGAGGAGGACGAGCAGACGGAAATCGACACGTTGAGGTACGCACCAAGAGCACCACATTTTAGCCGATTTGAAATGGATTTGGTTGGGGATCTTGATTGAACCGAGTCTGGTCGATCTGAAATTGGGGAAAACGTGGATGTGGTGAAATTGGGGGGAAAACTTGGATGGGGTAAACTGGATGGGGAAACCTTGGATGGGGAAAACACGGATGGGGGAAAACTTGGACGGCAGTCCAGAACCTAGATCAGGAAAAATTGGTGATAGTTGCGTTCGGTGATCTTTGTCCGGATTGTGTAGAAGATTGATTGAATGAGCTCTAAAAAATTAGTGCAGGTCGGTGATAGTTGTGTCCGGATTTCGAATTAGTGCAGCTGTTTCCAACCAGCTGAGGAGCGATTCTTACCAGTGGAAGGAGATTTGTTGATTTCAATGTGTCCATTAGGCTATTGTGTACCGTGTAGTGATTGGATTAAATGGGTACTAGTGAAAAATTTACGTGATCGGGGCATGAACAGAAGACAGCATGCATGCTATTCGGTTTTCGACAAAAACCGAATGCCTTGCTATTCAGTACTTCTGCAGTTCAACTAGCATGTCAAATAGGTTGGAATTACTGATACGAAGTCCTACTAATGTCCAAAACATCCGGTTTTTGTCGGTCCTGCGATTCTCATTTTTGGCTCACAGGAGCAGGGTAATGCTCCTGTGATTTTCATTTTTGGCAGAAAACATTGTTCATTTTCATAAGTACCAAATTGCCAGCATTTTTCATAATGCTCCTGAGAATAGTTAGAGATCCTCAATTATGATTTTCATAATGCTCCTGAGAATAGTTAGAGAATTGGCACAATTATTATTTCCGTAAGTACCAGATTGGCACAATTATGATTTTCATAATGTTCCCGAGAATAATTACAGATCCTCAAGCAGGTAATGCTCTGTGATAAACATCGAATCAATTACACTTCTTGATTGAACTTGCAGAAACAATTACACTTCTTACGTGTCATATTTCCTCTGTCGATGTTTGATATCGTGTCATATTTGTGAAAATCAGTTATTCTGTGATGTCTGATGTTTGATATCCTGTGTGGGTCTTCATGAAAATGTTGATGATTCAGTACTTATTATTACTGATATTTTAAATGACTTGCAAGCCATAATGCTCTATATCGTGTAATTACTTATGGTTTGTGCGAACTGATCATTACACAGTTAGGGATAATGACTCAATTTATGGTTTCTTCCTCTGGGTAGCGTTGGTACTCACCTTATTTTAACACAACTGTGCTATATCAGAGAAATGGTTTCTTTAGTTAACTTAGTCTGGTTCAATGAATGGAAACACGAAATGTGTTTGTGTTTGGGTGGAGTCTGGCTTCCTGGAGCGCTATGTCCTGGTGTTAGGCTATCCCTGGTGTTCAATGAATGGAAACTGAGTTAACTGAAGTTTACTCAGTTCTATATTTTTTGTTGCTTGCTGTCAATTCGTGTTCGCTGGGTCTTTTTGCTTTCTATATTTTTGTTGCTTCTTTGTCGGTTTGTGTTATTGGAGGCTAAAACACATGTAGTTAATCAAGTAGTTAGCGAAGTTTACTCGATTTGAATGAATGGAACTGGTGCCACTTGAATGTTGTTTCCTGCCTGATGGACCGGTGAAATGAAGGAGCCAATTCGAAGTTGACGATGAGTACTGAGTGATTGGTCGCCGCTATGTCTTCGTCAAGATTTTCAAAGAAAGCTTACACATTTTCGCTTTGCGATCGAGTGATATGCTACCTTTATATTCTTTGTTTGTGCTACGTCTTTGTTTTAGATGGATCTTTGTTATTTGTTGTTCATGTAAAATTATATTCGGTGCATGCACAAGGGGCCAGTCAACATTTTGGCTTGGGGACCTTGCATATTGGCATAAGTGTTCAGTGAGGATCTCTGGGCTGGAATAGACGATTTGTGACAATAAACTTGACAATCTGTGATATATATACATTGTGATGTACTTGGTTAGTTTAATTGTCAATCACTCTGATATGCTCATTCAGGCATTTGCTTATGTCATTTGCTACTTCCTGCTTACTGCTAATTTGCCCTGCTACATTGTTCTCCATTGCTTGTTTGGTACTTGCTGCTTACTGGTAATTTGCCATGCATATTTGCTAGACAATTGATGAAATTAACTGGTCAAGTATAAAACTGCAATTGTGGTAAGATTGTCACAAATCTGTCTATTTCTCGTCTATTGTGGCGAGGAGGGCCTATTAAGGCAACCCGACATCTGAGAACACTCAAATAAACTTCATATTTATTCTAGTTATCTTGTGTGATTACTTGTTTGTGTGTGAAGTATCTGTCCGAACTATTGTCCTGACGTGCTGTTTTAGATGGACTTGGAGACCCTTCGAGGCGTCCTCTCCAGGATGCGAGATCTGCTGGAGGAGAGAGCCGAGCAGCTCAGGACCATCGCTCGGGACAACTTCCTTCCAAGTGATGAGCCGTGGGCCAATGACATTAACAATAAGACTTCTTCTCGTCGAGCTCATAGCCGGCGACTTGGAGAAGATGTCGTTGGACACGGTTGAGTTTACCACTCCACCTTCTCCGACTGTGCTCGCTCACCTTGCATCTGCCGAGGGAGTTGATCCGGACGACGTAGTGCCAGCGGACTACACCAGCCGAACAACTCCCCGCTCAAATGACTACTCCACGGATTCTCTACTTAGCGAATGTGGATTCGAGTCCGATCGTTGGGCCACTATGTTTAGATCTTCATGTGTGTTGTATGCTTTAATTTGGACCATGTGGCTTTCAAGCGCTAAGTGCGCTTTATTGTTTTTGGACCATCTAGCTATGAACTTGTAATCCTTACCGTAATTTCAATCAATGTGATGTCCGTTTCATCTTTGAATCATATTGTTCCCACATTGCTTTGCCATGATGCCGTAATAACAAAGCGTGCGTGTGCTTTCAATTATCGGGGAGGACGACATGGACCCTTTCTACTCGAACTTCCTTCACGAGGACTTGGATCTTTGTGGTGCAGGTTATCTCCTCCGCAGCACCGCCGACCATGGGCACGACTCATGCTGCCCGAGTCGGTCCACGACGTGAAGAAGGGGACCAAAAACAGCTCTAGAGCCGAGAGGACCAAATGGATCACAAGAGGAGGATGAAGTCCTAGTCTCGGCTTGGTTGAATGTGAGCCTAGACCCCATTGTTGGGAAGGACCAATCGGCGGACACGTATTGGACCGAATTGCTGATTATTACACAACCTATAGCAAGGAACACATGAAGGCGGATCGAAGAAAGCATTGGTTAATCTTTGGTCATTGATAAATGAGTGTGTTAGCAAATATGCTGGGTATCTCAATCAGACCGACGGTCTACATCAGAGTGGGAGCACCGAGCGTGATAGGGTAAGTAATTGTCCCCGTCTCAGAGTCGACACTTGTAGTCATGTTGTAATTGTCTTCTCTTTTTGCAGATGGCCCATCTTTGTACGATGTACGGGACATTGAGGGCAAGCCATTCGCGTTCCACCATTGTTGGGTATCGCTTGCGGATCATCGAAGTGGTCTTCGCACTTGTCCCACAAGAAGCAAAAGACGGAGGACATGAAGGGTCCAATGACATTCCTATCGGCGAGCCTCGCAAGCATCATCGATGAGTGGAAAGGCCACAAGGCCGGACGCTGCGAAGGTCTGCGAGGAAGCGTGGTGCTACGTCTAGCATGCCATCTGTGGGTGCGTACTCCGAGCAATTCAACAAGATGAATGAGTCCAGAGCTGCTATGGTGGAAATACAGAAGGAAAAGGCGGCTACTATGCTAGAAATACAGAAGAAAAAACTGGCCATGTCAGAGGAAGCGGAGAATGAAAGGATTATGAATATTGACTTGAACTCGTGTAATGGATTGCTTCACGAGTACTACGAGTCGACAGAATGAGATTATGACGAGTCGTCGTGCAATGAACAAGTAATTGTTGCCTTCTGTCATCCCTGTTTGAACTATCTAGATCGAGTTGTCGTCCCTCTACTATTGTGTAATGTTGTGTTAATGTTTGAACTACCTTTATTTATTGTGTGAACTACCTAGTTGTATTGTGTGAACTATCTAGTTTGTTGCTTTGTTGTGTTGGTTTGTTGTGTTCATGTGCGAACTATCTAGTTTGAGGAGGCCTCTACTATTGTGTAATGTTGTGTTCATGTTTGAACTATCTAGTTGTATTGCAGACTTACCGGATTTGTAATGTACGCATTGTCTGCTATCCTGTTTTGAGCTTTCCATTTCATTTCACGTCTGACCAAGTTCACTTATTTATTGAACCTTACATTGATACATAACACTCTCACAAGGAAACATAGCTTGCACTTGCATTATCCCCCGTGCCGTGACCAAAGGTGTTCGACCAGATCCGCCTGCAACTGATGGTGAAGTTGGCGATCCCTCCGCCTTTGAGTTGCTTGTATGCAGTGCAAGACCGACCCGTTGGGTGACGTCCCGGTAACGATGGGAGTTCCCATATAGTCGAAGTTCATTTCCTGTGATGGCCCATTCCTCTCATCCTCCACGATCATGTTATGCAAAATGATACATGCAGTTATTATATGCCTTAACGTACTCTGGTGCCAACATCGCCGGGGCCTCGACAATGGCAAACCTACCTCGAGCACTCCAAATGCTCTCGACATCCTTCCTTGCGGCGGATTGCATCCGCGAGAAGTGCATCCTCTTGTTTCCCATCGGCGCTGAAATCGCCTTAACAAAGGTACCCCACTCAGGTAAATGCCATCCGCGAGGTAGTACCCCATGTAAATGGAGTGCCGTGATTGATGTAGTTTATCACGGGCTGTACCATCATTTTCCCTAGAAAATATGTTAGAACGGTGTAACACATTAATATCGTTCATGCTTCCCGCATACGAAAAAAGCATGCCAAATCCACAAGTCGCACTGAAGCAACGCCTCGAGGACTATGGAAGGCTTGTGAGTATGCGGTGAATGCCCCTTGCCATGCTTTAGACAGTTCTTCCAGTCCAATGCATGCAATCGATGCTACCAAGCATACCAGGAAACCCTGTGCTCACCAACAAAGAAGGAGTCTAGCAATGTCTTCGCGTTAGGAGATCGGAGGTACTCCTCCCGAAAACCTCCACCACCGCCTTCACGAACTTCTTGAGAGCTACAAGGGCCGTGCTTTCCGCAATATGAGGTACTCGTCCACACGTCGGCAGGAACGCCAGACGCTTAGCCGACGGAGAGTCATTACTTTTCAAGAGGATGCAAACCAAGCTTCCTTCCGATCCCTCCTTGTGGAACCAAACGTCGTGTCCTTCAACAAAGATTCGTTATTCGCAAAAATAGGATCGGCTCATCCAAAAACCTGCGTATCTTGAACGACTTAGACAAAATGAAACCTTACAAGTACATCATTCATCTTTGCTGCAACTAATGGTTTGTTACCTCCTTTGAAAAATACATTGGCGTACGGGGAAGAAGCGTAATCACCATAAAGCCGAGCCGCCTTGGCGTGACCTCGGTTGATCACCGCATGTCCTGGAACCGATCCCGTCGATGGTTCAGACCGCGCTTGCATCTCCTCCTCCTCTGCGATTTAAGAGAAGGGTGTCCTCATCATCAAGTAAAGCCTAGTTCATCACTTGAGGAAGAATTGGGTGACTCATTTTGAAGTTGGCAATGGGTTGTGGGTGACTAACTCGATGAATGCAACCCTCAATATATAGAATGGTGGGTTGGATGAGAGGAGGAGGAAAAGTTAGGTATTTCGGGTAGGGAAGGGAATGGGGAAGGAATCGGTTGGAGTGCATTCTTTGGGAAGGAAGGGAATCGGGAAGGAATCACAGGAATTGGGAAGGAATGAAACCACGAATCGGTTGGAGATGGTCTTACATACATTAGGTTTGAGCAGTGCTACAATGTTTTCTTTCCTAATATAAGTTGTACAAATCTTAAAGCAAACGAATAGATAAACAAATACTATCTACCATTTATTTATGTTTTAATATTTATGTAAGTCTCAAAAGGAAAAACATTAAAGCATCCCTCGTTAGGTTTTCATTTGTTAACAATATGTGCAACACCTTTCGGTTTTGTTTTGGTCAATCATTCGTCGAAGTAGTTTTTTCACGGTTTATTGCGTTTTTTATTTGTGGCATCAACATACTTTGGTTGCTGCCAGAAAATATTCTACATTTCTACGAACAAACCTGGCCGAAAAGTAAAGAATATGATTCAGCCCACCTTGCGTGTTCATCTATCAACCATTCGACGAACCAGTGACTTACGCTCGGTTAGGCACAGATTGTGTTGGGCCAGTATTTCGAGTAGTGCTCATACGGCCGAGGTAACCTTGAAAATATCCTTTTTTTTTCCTCGCACAAAGCCCACCTATACTTGGACATTCATGATCCTGCAATCTGCACACGACTAAAACGAACAGTGTGTAATATTCTCTCAAGTCTAAAATCAGCTTTTTTTCCTCTCTCATCTGAAGACCTAATCGTGGAATTTACAAGTACTCCTTTCTTCCTTGCAAAGGAAGTTACGGCAATCCTACTAATGTTGTCTACGTAAATGAGCTGTAGCAACATTTTTGTCTAAGACCATTTTCTCATAGTTTCATTTCAGGTTTTCAAGAGCAAAGGAGTAGTTTCATCTAGATGAAATTCTCTAACTTCTCATAAAACTCTCTCTTCATAATTATCTTACCATGTCACCAAACATGATGATATGTCATGTCATTTAATGAGAATGAAACTCATTAAACTTTTGAGAATAGCCTAAAGGAAAAGAAAATTGAAGGCAGGAAGCGATTTGGGAGCTGGGAGAGAGTAGTTGGTACTCTCGTCATCTAAATTTATAAAATATTTTCTTTTGATGCAGAGACAAAAAAATATTAAAATAACTGGACTATCCTAATTATTATCTCTAAACATTGTATTCATACATGCATGCAAAGAACATCATACTAATTTACATTATCTTTTAACATAAAGTACGATTTACTCGATTAGGGTTGGCAATCGGAAAAATCCCCGTGGGGAACGCCCTCCCATCCCTGATCCCCGTTAAGAAAAATTTCCCTGTTCCTGTCTCCATACATGGGGCTTAATTCCCCTCGTCCCCGATCCCCGACGGGTTTGCGGGGCCCCGACAGGAACTAATTCCCGAAAATGCTATATAAAAGATCACATGCTACATGAATGAATCGCTAGAGTAATGGTGCATGTGTGATTGAAATATGAGTGAATCACTAAAGTAATTCATATTTAGCATGTTTATTAATAATGATCTCGCATATATCTTTTTTCTTTTGAGAATGATCATTTACTCTCACTTATTAGTGATATCGCGGAGACAGAAATAGAGATCAAGGATGAAGAACGGTGAAAATATCCCTGTTTCTACGATCCCGACGAGGACATTGTTTTTCTAATAAACCTCCTGCAAAGAGAAATTTCCTCTGTCTCTATCTTCTAGAAATTTTACGCGAAAAAACAGGGATTGAGGCCACTGGCATCCCTAAACTCGATGCACACGAGCGTCGCAGATTGCCACAGACAGCCTCCCGTGGAAGCAAAGCAACGTCTTGTCCGTATTTACCCTTGGAAGGAATGAACGCGCTACGCGTGGCGCAGCTTCGGGGCCCACCCGTTGTTCCGGGCCACGACGCCTCCTGGCCTCTCCGGGCCCCACGGCCCCGAGAGCGTGCAGACCACGGGCCCACGTCACCGGTGGGGACAGCGGCCCGGGGCAAGCGCCACCACCGCGCACGGCACCGATGCTCGCGCGTATGTATGTTACTCGCTCCGCGGCGCACCAGGTCCATGACGTCTCGGTCCCACCTCGCGCTCGAGAGGGCCGTCGCGTGGCGTCGTGCCAGAGCGGAGGCCGGAGAGCCGCGTCAATTTTGCCCAAGTGTTCCTGGGCCCACCTGCGGCGTCCTCTGCGTTCGAGCGTTGAATAAAAAGCTCTCTCGGTCGTGGCCTCGTGGGCCCGCTCGCTGTTGGCTTTTAAAGCCGCTCGACGTCTTTCCAATGGTCCAATCCTTTGCCCTCTTTTTCGTCGATCCATTTTCTCCATTTACTTTTCCCAGGGTGTTTAACATTTTTAAAAATATATAAAATAGTTTAATTCTCATATGAATCGAGCAAAATCCGGAACGAGGATGCCTATTACGTACCCTCTTCAGGCCCAAGGGAACGTGAAAAAGTTCTGGGCGCATTTCGTCGAATGAGAGTTGCTATTCTAGTGTAAAATGTCAGGCTCAGCGTCGGACTAACAAAAGCTAAGTATGACATACGGCAAAGGCAAACAAACATAGATAAGTAGATAAGAACCCAGCAAAGTTATGGTACTGTGAACAAGCTTGTGATCAAGTTTCGCTGGCTGCAATTTCGTCAAAACGATTTTCCCCTTCTCAGGGAGCCTACTGCTTACTGTTATCCCACGTAATTATGTTTATCTTCTTCTTTAATTACCAGTACGACCATGCAACAAGTTGCTTTACGGATGGGCAATTGGTGCATTTTTTTTTTTTTGTCGTTCTGTGATGAGCAAGCGCAATAGCATCGCTCTCTGATATATCACTGCACATCTCTCTCTGTCCCTCCCGATCGCTTTCCGACAGCAACATATGCTAAGACAAATTGCAACCCGACAGCAATAGAACAGAAAATAAGCGGACAAAATATTTGCAAAAGGTCAATCGGTGATTGGTCTATTCAAGATGCCTCCATTTGGATATCATCAAAAGGGAAAGCCAAATGTACCAATCCATCTTGGTTAATGGATCAACCTCAGTCAATTTCCAAGGCGCACAACGTTGTGTTTTCTTCGATTACTCCTTATTTCCTGCTCTGTAAAAAGTATGTTTGATACAACTAGGACCGCGATTAGGAGCACAATAATTTCACACGAAACTATTCAGTTCTCATTGAAAACGACTAACATTGCCACGTTCTAAATAAGGCCTAAAATTTCTGATCTTTCATACTACTCTTAAAATTAAACAAAAGTCGAGAATGGAGCTTTGGCTCGATGTCCAGAGCGTTGCGGTGGCACGCAGGCCATTCTAGTTCGAGCCTTGCTCACCGAGTGCTCACGGCGCTGTGATCTTTCGCGTGGGGTGTCAGTGTGTGCGTGTGTAGGGTGTGTGTTCCCATTTGTAGCTTAACGGTTGTTCTCTCTTTCTGTAGTGAATGCCAGAGCTTCTGGCCAATTTTTTTAAAAAATAAGCAAAATCAGGAATCAAACAATCCATAACCATGAATATGCTGCAAGGGTGAGAAGCTTAAAACTGAATATTTACAAAAATCTTGCAAACAAGTGTCCAAACGTGTGCAAATTTAGTCGGAAATAAAACAATTCCTGTGAACTACTAAAAAATCCCTTATTCTGACCAGCACTTAGGGATGAAAACAGTTCGGACAGTTTCTGGCCGATCCGAACTATTTTTTAACACAGATTATGTCGGCTCGAATATTTGTCGAATAGTATCAGATCATAAATGAATACAGATTTTCCTGTCGGGAACAAATACGAATCCGAATATTCAAGAAGCAGATATTTGCAATATATATCCCCTATTTACAAATACTTTAATAGCCCATTATATATTAACATATACATAATGGAGTTCATTGTATGCATATTCATAAATGTTTGTATCAAATAAACTTGTTATATTTTTCTGTTCATTGTGTGCGTATAATATAAGGGATTTTCATGTTTCTCGAAATATTAATGGTTGTATTTGTTTCGATTCTTATTCACCCCATATTTTGTATTTGACATCATTCTTATTCGTATCAGGGTCATATGTATTTATATCCGTATTTAAGAAAAAAATATGATAACAAGTATTGAGAAGGTATAATCCGATCGTATTCGACCCATTTTCACCTCCAACTAGCACCCAATCCAATATTTGTTTACAGAGCTGAAAATGTTAATTCCACCTAAGGGCCAAAGGAAACAAAAGTTAATGGAAGGAATCAACGTACTCCCAACCCCAGCCGCACCATCAGCTGCTTATGAATGGAAATCCACATCGAAAAGCACGAGACGAAGCCAAAAGATCGGAGAAAGTGCATGCGAGTGTACCACTCGAAAGCCAGGTCCGTACTCTTTTAAAATGGGTTGGATTGATATTTTATTTCATAAAAAATTCTCCTATCTCGAAGGGAAAAAGCAGCCTGCAGCCTGCAGGTCTTATTTAAACCTAGTGCCGGTAATTATTCCGACCGTCCTGTAATTAGTACTCAAAACATTGATGGCGTCGTCTGTTGATCGGATCGGATTCCACTATCCCCCGCAGTGGTTTCCGCCCGGAGGCCGGAGCTCGCCAGAATATCCCGGCTCGACACCCGCCGCCAAGAACCTCTGCGACCAATTCGTCACATAATATGGAAAGTGATCCCATATAGTTTTGTTATGTATACAGCTTTAGCAGTTATATGTGGGTCGTTAGATGAAAAACGATAGACAAGGTTTTTAGAAATATTATTTAAAAATACTGTGTATGATCTGTACCGTTCGTTATCTCAACCGGACAATCCTAACAATATAGGATTGCTACTGAACCTTTTCCAATAATATGATATGATCCCATCAGCTTTTTCTAGCATTCATTAGTAAGACGCCCATTGCCCCATTCCGAGAATCTCCAACTTGAATGAATCCATTGCTTTTCTAGCCTTGTCGTGTCTTTTTTTTTCTTATTGCAAATCTAGCCCCAACACACGAATTTGCAAATTTGGCTTCCTCCTCACCGCAGAAGGCACGACAGACGACACGTACCTCCTGCCGCACCCGAGAAGCGAGAGGAGATAGCACATGAGCAAGCGCGAGAGGGGGCGAGCATGACCACACGGCGGCAAGCACGGCAAGTGCTCACTAGCACGTTCGAGGAACACAGAAGCGCCCCTTCTGCGGTGAACCACGATGCTCTTGTAGTGATTGAGTTACGCCAGCTTCCGCGCTTTACGGGTATAATAGGAGGCTAGATTTACAAATCCGCATACGAGGAAGTTAGATTTAAAAAATGAGATGCCAGAGCCCAGAGACCATAATAGTATGTGCAATAATTTATCTCTTAAGATTGTCTTTAAAGATTTCAACCTATATAGGCAGTATTAGAGACAACATGTCTAATAGTTTGTCTCTAAAATCATTCCTCTAACTATTTTATTATTTTCATTATATTTTATTCTCACATTCTATCACTATTTACGTTGATTTGTGTAATCAGATTATCTCTTACACAGCAAATTCTTTTTTCTTACCTCCTCTCTTTTTTATATAAGTTTTTACTGATATAGGGAGTGTTTGGGAGCATTTCTACTCCACTAAAATCTGTGGAGTTGGTGAAAGCAGTATTTCTAGCTCGTAAATTTGTGGAGCTGGAGTTGTGGATACATTAAAAGTGTTTAGGTAGATCATCTTGTTTACATTTTAGACTAAAAATATAAACTTAATTTACTTTATTTTAGCTTATAAGTTTCAATTTCTGAAATGAAATTTGATCTGAGCTCTCCCAAACAGGGCCATAATATACTTAAGAGACATCTGAAATAGCGCTATTGGAGATGCCTTAAAGCAAGGTTTCAACTTGCGTTCGAGCTGTGTGTTTCTTGCCTTTTTTTCATCTCTAGTTTTCATGATTCTATATGCTGGCACTCTACTAAGGATTTGACAGCGAGTAAATCTGCTTGTAGAGTTGCGGAAGAAATTGTTGCGTGGCCACTGAAGGAGTGGAGGGACCAGGCTTGCAGACACAGGGAATCGCTGTCACTGCCAAGCTTGCTTTTCACGAGGCGCCGGGCCCACCGACAGCGACACTGTTCCTCCAGCGCTGCGCCACCTTGCTTCCTCCGCACTACTCGCTCGCCACCACCGTCGCTTTCCCTCTCTTCCCCTCGCTTCTTTTGCAGAATTTCCCTTCCATTTCTTGTTGCTGTTCACGTTCATGGCGACAGCAAAGCCAAGATTACCATTTCTAGCCTTCCGTCTATAGCCGGCTAGGTAGCAGATGTAGTAGTAATACAGTCCTACGAGTTCGGGAGGATTTAACAGAAAAGGACTAGAACGATTTCATTTTACAAAATTTGCGGAAAACCCCCTACTGAATTCTTTATTCGCCCATCGCCGCCACCCCGCGCCCAAGAGCGTCGACTCTTCCCCATAGCTACTAGGTCCAGTGCTCCGTGGGCTCGGTCCACCACGGAAGCGACGGCGGCTGCTCGTCGGTGAAGAAGCCCCCGCACGCCGCGCCGTCGTCGCCGAGGAACGCGGCCTCGTCGTCCTCCACCTTCAGCAGCTGCTGCCCGTGGAAGAACACCTCGCCGTGAAGCACCTCACCCGGCACCACCGCCTCGGCCTCGGCCTCGGCGGCCGCCGGCAAAAGTTCCGTGTCGTTAAGAACAGCGCTCGAGTCGCTATCGGACGAGCCCTGCGCCGCCGCGGCCGGGGGCTCGACGTCGGACGCCGCCGGCTCCTCCTTCACTGACGAGAAGCTCGCCGCGGCGTCCTCGTCGCCGAGCTTCGCCTTCAGCTCCTTGACCTGCCACGACGAGTGACCAACCAAGCATCACAAACATTGCACAATTTTGTATTCATATGTCCGGAAGGCGTCTCCTGAAGGAAGCGACTTGATCTAGCTACCTCGGCGAGGAGGGCGTCCTTGTCGTGGCGGAGGGCGTCGTGGTCGGCGCGGAGCGCGTCGAAGGAGTGGCGGAGGGCGGTGTAGTCGCGCTCGAGCTGCTTGGTCTTCCAGCGCGCCCGGCGGTTCTGGAACCAGACGGCGACCTGGCGCGGCTGCAGGCCGAGGTCCAGCGCCAGCCGCGCCTTCCGCTCCGGCTCCAGCTTGTTCTCCATCTCGAAGCTCCGCTCCAGCGCTCGCACCTGCTCCGCGCTCAGCCGCCGCTTCTTCTCCCCCGTGCCACCGCCGCCACACATCACCATGTCCTCGTCCACCTCGTCCTCCATACCGACACCACCAAAACCATCATCTTTACAAACAAGCACATCATCAGTCAAAACCTTCGATCACCGTAAAACTACCACCAAATCGTCAAGAAGAGCTGCAAGAATTTACCATTGGGAACCGTCGGGAGGAGGGCGTGACCGCCGCCGCCGCCGCCGCCGCTCGGTCTCTTCATGTTGGATTGCCGGGGTTTACGCGAAATTCCCAAAGATTTCCAAGAAAAGAGGGGGTCTGATCGAGAGCTAAAAAGAGTGGAGGATCAGGGGAGGGGTGGCCGGGGGGAAGGGGAATGGGGAGAGGTGGGGATTGGTGCCTTGGTGGTGCCTCCGGTGATGGTTCTTGGCGAGTTGGCGTCTCTCTGGTCATCCAGGACCACCACCATGGTTGCCTTCTTCGCTGGCTCCGATCCAAACGCCTCCTAGTACAATCGAGAGCTTCTGGGGAGGTTCTTGAGGCATCTCATGATCCTTGCGCGTGTGGAGACTGCAGAGTGGAGAGTGTGAACTGGAGTAGGGGTTTTCCTTTCCTTTTTCTCTTTTATTTTCAGCTTCCTTTAAGAACTGAACTGTGACTGTGAGCTATAAAGATTAGGGAGAGAGGTGTTTTGGCCTGTGAGGAGGAACTGTGCTCGGTTAGACGGGTTTGTGGTGGGGTTACAACCGGGTGTAAACAGAGGGGATAATTTTTATGTGATCCACCAGCTAAAAGGTTTGTATAGTAAATATGAAAAGAAGAAATAAGTGTGTAACATTGTCCGACTCCGATTCTAAGAAATAAATGCAGAATAGGATACCACATCATTGATATCCATCTGAATACAGCTAATTGCACCACTATGTCTAATGTCATATTTAGAGGGTGCAAAAGGAGCAAATGGTTTCAGTCCTTTGGGGTTTTGGAATCCTAACGACCTCAGTGTAATTGAAGGTAACACTCTATCCATGTAGGAGGTGACCTTAATCGCCCAAGTGAGATTAGCATACGGTGACACTGATGACCCAATTTCTTGGATCTGTTCTTATTTCCGTCCATCTCACAGACTGAAGGCTTGCAGAGCGAATACAGATGAAAGAAATGGGTACCCGACACTGTTTTTGTGTCTGACCCTGACTGCGATATCCATCCGATTTCGTTTCGATCGCATCCTTAGTTACAATGCAATCATGGTTAAGTTTTCCATGGTGGAGAGGTGGGATCACAGACATAGCTCTGCTATAATTGTAAACCATGGTGGTGAAAAATGGGATGATATATATATAAATATATCCGAGTAGAAGATTGAAATATATCGATAGTTTCACTACATTTTTGTAAAATGTTTTTTACCAATTTCTCAATTAGGGGGTGTTTTGACGAGAGAGGCTTATAAGGATAACCGATCCTTTATGTTGATTTCCCAATTAGACAACCTTTCAACAGCTCTTGTCAAGCCGTTTTACAAAGTCCCAAAAATCCATTTGATCATGTTTATTGTTGATTTGTCACAAAGCCATAGCGATGAAATCCCGAACCTGACACAGAGCAGGGCAACCAAAAACGAGCAACAGTTGGTGAGCGATGAGGCAATGGCCAACCCGGTGGCTGGAGGAGCATATTCAGAGTAGAATAGGGGAATGGGATGGCATGGCCTGTGCTGGTGGTACGGTGGGCCCCAGTGCCTATCGAACGTAGAAAAGGGGGTAGGCTTTTAGCTATGGGGCAAAGCCCAAAAAGGTGGCGCGCTTCCATTGGTCAGGATGGGGGTATGTCTAGACACCAATCCATACGGTAGGGAACAACATTTGGGGGGGGGGGGGGGGTTGGGGGGCACTTACCTGTCTTTAACTGGGGTCCACCCATCCCGCATTTCAATATAACCCCTCCAACATTTTACTCATTACTAGGAGACGTGATTTGGTGAGGCTGTATTTCTTATTTGGAAAATGATAAAATCCATTTTTATAACTCTCAGCTATGGACTCAATCGATTCTCAACCCTTAATTCTAAACCATTTGAAAAAAAGACCCATTTAACTAATTCTAGAGTGGTTTTGATATAAGATGGCCGCCAAGTGGATCTGAGATGCCAAGTTTCGTTAACATGAATGCCCCTCAGATGGCAAGTAGCTTTCCGTATTTCCTTCCTCTTCCTCCTCATGTTCCTCACTTTCTTCTGCACTCAATTCTCTTGTCTCTCTACTCCTCTGCACGCATGGTCACTGCCATGCTCCCATGGTCGTGCTGAGCATTACTCCTATCTCAGAAGTATATATGCATGAATTGAAACAACAATTTGCAGGGAGTTACAAATTCATGCATTGCTCTGTTTCATGCCCTCTTCAATTGCTGCAATAAGATCCGAATTCTAATTCCAAATCTTTGATTCCTTTTTTCTCCTAATCTTGGATTAGAGTTTGGTGCATACAGAGACATGAGGACAAGTGTGGATAAACGGGGAAATAGAAAACAACTAGGTGGGATTTGGCACTCATGGGGCGCACGCCTCCTCTTCTGATAGGCCAATGAGCGATGTGTCCATGGGCGCCTCCCATTGGAAGAAGATAGCTCAAAGCTCCGCTCATGGCGGCCACGACTCACAAAGAAGGGCAAGTGGGGGAAAAATAAGGATTTGAGAGAAATTTGAGGAATAGGTTGATTTGGACGATGAGGGCAACAAGCACAATGACTACTCCACACCTTTTCTAAATATGTTACACATCTAGGTCCGAAATTTTAGATAATTAAGTGTCTTGGTGATTAATGATATCTGTTTGTTAGGACTAGCTATGTTTCAAAGTTTTAAGGTGAGTTAGGGCTTGAATTTGATATATTGAGAGCTATTAATATTCATATATCCCCCCAAAATTAAATGTTAAATGTCGGCAAAGTTTGAAGACTAATGACCTTGTGCATAGAAATAATCCAAGGAGTTGAGTTTGAATCATTTTATTGTTGTGGCTTGTTTTAGCTTTGGATGTACTTTTAATGGGGTTCAAGACTAGTAACTTGAGCTTAGTGAGGTAAGGTAGCTAGTTGATGATGCACACTAGGTCTCTCTAGTCAAGAATCCAGGTGAGGATGCCAGATTTAGAATATGTATGACATTTCAAACTTGGTCAGAAAATTTAGAGTTAAGTTGGATATTAGTCAGAGCAATTCAATAGAGAGCATGTCCAATAGAATTCAATAGTAGTTGGATGACCCAAGTGATGCAAAGTATGAGTCGGATCAATTTTACAGAGGACATATGTTAAACCTACAATGAAAGTATGATGATTTGAGTTACTTGGACTATAGGTTGGATCATTTCTATAGAGAAATATTCAAAAGGACATAGATGATCTAAATGAGTTGAACACTATGGGTCGGATCAATTTTACAGAGAGATGATCTAAGTGAGTTGAACACTATTGGTCGGATCAATTTTACAGAGACTTAGTTTGAGATGTTTTCATATGAGTTGGATGATCCGAGTGAATTAGAGTATAACCTAAATCAATTTCACAGAGAAGATGTTCTTGAGAAGTTACACTAACCCAAATAATCCAAATGGGTCAAAAAATCTAAGTTGAGTCGAAGATACAAGTGTGTGCAACAGCTATATTTTTTACCATTGGAAGCGTTTAAGCCAGAAATTTTGAGTGGGTCGGATGATCCAATTCAAAGAGATATTTTTAATTATTCATGTGTATAGGCTAGTTTCTGAGAAAGGGAGCTATATATAGGCACAATGGGGTTCAAGTTTATATTCTTGCGACTTCACTTCAGTGTTTATCCTGTTGAGGAGCTTGGGGCATTTTGAAATTTTGATTGAAAATATAATGTGCATGAGAGAGTAGATTAAGTGTAGGTTGTGCATCACTCCTAGCGGCTTAACCTTGTTGAGCTCAAGTGAACACTTTAGGATTTTTACTCTTGGAGATCAGTTTCCCTTATATAGCTTGTAGGTGTTCGCTCGGTGATCTTAGAGGCTTACGGGTGGCATCGGGAGGCTTGTAAAGGGTCAAAGTCCATCTATTTGGAGTGGAAAAGGATTATCACGAGTGGATGGTTTGATTTCTTGTGTGGTCTCAAGTTAAAGCTAGACTCTTATGAGAGTGCTCCAATGAGTATAAGAGATCGCCGAATCTTCGAGATCTCAATAAAAAATCAGTGTATTCTTTGTCTCTTTTACATTTTTGTACTTACATTATTGTATTTCATTTCTTAACTCAATAGAATTGTGTAGGGTTGAAACTAAGTTACAAATCATCACTAGAAACCCTAGGCACTTAGGTTAGGCTAGTAAAAACTAAAATTATAATTTAGAATTTACTAGAAAGCATATCGATTTACTTCTCCCCTTAGCCATCCCATCCACCTCAATACGATTAGTGTAGAGCGGCTGGCACAACTTCGCTATGGCCTATGACGGCAACATCGTCATTAGTTTGCCTCTCGTCCTCATGCTCGCACCTCTACTGTAGTGACACTAGGTTCTACTCTTGCCTTGTTGTACTTGGCATCGACCTCACGAGCTAGGATTCCACTAGCTGCGAGGACTGGGAAAGTGATACAAGTGAGAGGATAGTGGGTGTTACACTAGGTGGTTATGAGGCATTGATGTGGAATACTTTTGACAATTGGGATCTACATGGATGATATGTGGTAGAAACGCGAATGAGCCTTTGGCTCGCTGGCTAGCATCGCCAGAGAGCGTGTAGCCCACCCGGGTTCGATCCTTGGATCCGCTCGGGTGCGCACGAGCGCCGGTGCAGTCGCATGTGTGTGCGCATGCGTGGGTGTGTGTGGGTAGGTGTGTGTGTGTGACTGTAGCCAGCTGTTGTTCTCCCTTCTATACTGAATGCTAGAGTTCTGGCCAAATTTCAAAAAAAAAAAAAGATATGTGGTAGAAACACTACTCCGGTTTGGGTTGAGTGGGCAAAGTGAACAGTTTCATTAGTTCAAGGTTCTTATTAAGACTGTTTTAGAGTTTAGGAATGAAAAACGAATTGAGGCCATAGTTGAGGGTTGGAATAGGGACTTTCCATTCTTGGTCCCTTGACTCTTTGCGTGGTTCAATTTTCATCTCTTATCTGCAAAACTGAGTAAAATACGTACTTTCACTCCCAAAACCGTTTAGAACTCATCTCTCCTTCTAGCAAAAGGTGGTTGGCAGTTTTTACCATGTTGGATCCTAACAAGCAAAAATGTGGTGAGGCCAGTGTGTCACTCAGTCTATAGACGACTCACGGGGTGGTTGGACCCACGTGGCACTAAAATGTTAAGTATTTTTGGGTTTTAATATAAAAATGAAGATGGGCCTTGCCTCATTGTGGTTAGCTGATATGCAATGTGCTGTGCCACATAAATCAAACTCAGTTAAAACCGTCTTTTGCTAGAGGAAGAATAGATTCTAAATGGTTTTAAGTGTTAGAAGATATGTTTTATCCAATTTTACATTTGAAGGACAGAAATTAAAAGACACGAAAAGATAAAGGGCTAAAAATAGACTTTTTCCTTCTTGTTTTTTCTTGAATGGGTTTTTGCAACAGATATTAGCACGTCTACTGTAGCGTCTCCAGAAGGCAAGGTTATCATGTTTGAACCTGTTTCTCAACACATAGTATCACAAAGATTCACAGAATGCGTTGCGTTCATAAGCTTTGTTCAATCGGAGGTGATTCATGCGTGATTCCGAGAGATAGCTGCAACCGATGGATTTGACCTTTACTAACTCATGCCACATATTTTTCGTACAGTGGACACCGAATTACTGTGAAAATTTTGGTATTACACATGGCGGTGTTGTTCATGACAAATTACAAATTAGAGCAATGTAAATGCATCCCTTCTTTTGATAAACTTTCCTTCTTTTTTGATAAACTAATAGGATGACTCACGTATTTGTGTGGCTAAATCTCATATATGTATCTTTTAGTATCAGTAACAACTCAGATGGTTTATAATATTTTTATATGATATTTGGGATAAATAGGATTTTATGATGATGATTTAAAATGATAATAAAATTTTGAAGCCAAAAAACATCATGAGAAATTCTGATTGAATGTTATGTTTGATTAAAAAAATTTGAGCATGATACATTGTATGGGCCTTATAAATGTAGGGAAGAAGTCCACAAAACATCTTAAACTTTGGTCAAAAATTCATCTAACACCCTAAACCATGAAATTAGATATTTGATCCAACAAAATTTACAATTATGTTCAAATAACACTTTCACCCGATTTCGCGTAGCATTATGGGTGTATTTTTTTGAGTAGTGCTTCAATGCTTTTCCTCTAAATACAAGTTGCACAAATCTTAAAACAAACGAATGGATAAATAATCACCATTTACCTTTCATTCATACTCTAATTGTCAAAAATAAAAGCATAGAAGCATCTCTTTTTAAATGTAGGATAATACGCTATCCAAGTTAAGGGCAGTCCCAACCCATGGTTTCCATGAGTAGTGTCTAGAGGAGAGAGAGAACAATAAACCAATGCATAGTTTCCTAACCCATGGTTTCCATGAGCAGTGTCTAGAGGAGAGAGAGCAATAAACCAATGCATGCACCACAAACACACCTTAGGGCATGTTTGTTTCAGCTAGGGATTATAGAAAGCAGATTTTAAAAGCTGGATTGTAAAAACTGGATTGTTAAAAGCTGGATTGTTAAAAGCTGATGACTGTTTGGTAACCCAGATTATAGTGTATTTGGATTGTTGTTTCTGCGTGGCAAAAGTCTGTGGTACTCTCGGCTTGTTTTGTTGCCTTATTTTCATGTTTTCACACTTGTAGCTGATTTATAAAATACGGAAATGCATAATTAAATAGCACAAAATATATCATTCATACAAGCTTGAATTCTTGTCCAAGGGCTGTTCGGTTTCTTTGGAAGGGCTGGCGTGAACACAGTGAGGCAATTGTTGGTAATTTTGCTGGAAGGTGGAATGGTATTATGGTATTTTGTACAAAAAAAAAGCTGAGGAAAGCTCCTCCAAGGTGGATTGTGGGATTCTAACAATCTGGACTCCGGATTGTTACAATCCAAATTAAAAGCTGTCTGTTTGTTAACCTTTCAGTTTTTAAAAGCTGCTTTCTATAATCCCTAGCTGAAACAAACAGCCCCTTAATCAGCGCGTAGAAACGTCTAACCCCGATTTTGCTTGTTTCTTGCGTCTTGATGTCCGCGTCGACCTAGTTTCTTGCATGAGACACGATTCCTTTGTTTTTCCTTCTCTCCTTTAATTTCTATGCCACATCAGATTTTTTACTTAGTTGACAGCGTAATTAATTCTATGGATACCAATTAAGGTGGAAGGTTGGAACTGCCCTAAGATCAATCACAACCGAAACCCACGAGTTAGATCAATCATAAGCAATGATCACGTGAAACTCTTCTCCCTTGCATTTGGTGCGCCTCATCGGCATCGTAGGAAGATGCGAAGCGGACCGAGTCCGACGGCGCCGCGCCAATCAGGGGAGCGGCGCGGGTGGTGGATCGTGACGTTTGCCCTTCGTTTTTAAGCTCGCTGTCACGGAGAAAGTAATCGCGGCTTTTGAGACGTTCCTTGTTTAATCACACTGCACGAAGGTCACCGCTTTCTAATTTATTCCCGCTAAATCCAATCGAATCCCCTCGACGCATTAGGCGTCCAGTTTTTCTAACCCCTCTATAGGATTACGGAAAGCGGCCCAGAAAACGACGCATACTACGAGTTTAGAGAAAGAACGCATCCGAGAGAAAATGTAGTCCCAAAAATGGAGCTGTTTAGATGTTCTAATGGTTTTTAGTGTTGTTAAAAGGGAACGCTAGTGCTGTTGGTCTTTGAGGAATAATACATCGGTGTGGCCGTGGCGACGGTGGGGAATATTATGGTTTTCCAAAGATACTCTATAACGTAGGGTTTTTATAGAAATTTCACAGGAAACCTCGGTACAGTGAGTGCATGTTAACTTTCTCTGGAATTTCTACGATAACACCCTGTTTCAAATAAGAGTAAATTTTATAGAACTATAAGTCTTTTTACAAACTATCAGAAAACTACATGTAAGTTTATATTTTACAAAACTATAGATTTTACAAGAACTTATATCGCAAAACTACATACTCCAGAATTGTCCGTTCCTTGCCACGGGTCTGATAGTGAGGGTCCACATGGCAGCCTCACGCATCCCTATTTTTCGTTTCACTCGCTCGTGGAGTTGTCATGTAGACTCATACTATCATATCTGTTACAAGGAATGGTCAATTCTAAAAACTTATAGTTTTGTGATATAGGTTCTCTTAGAATCTGTAGCTTCGTGAAATAGAAGATAAAATCTGTAGTTTTCTAATAATTTATACAAGAAACCTATAGTTTTGTAAAATTTACTATTCAAACAAAGAATGGGTTTTGCTAAATAGCACCTGAGTGTTTTGTTTTGGTTTGAAGCACTCTTTTTTTTTGTCCGTTAGTTGCTGTTCTGAGATTTGTACGATGAGAGCATAGGTGTAAATCCAACCGATTTGAATATTGTGCATTTTTTAATACCGCGCCTTTAAAAAACACTTAATCCCACCTAGACACCTCCACAATGAATTTGCAAGATAGATGATAGCATAGGAATCATTTTAACTTTGAATGTTCGATCGCACCGTCTGAATCAAACGTCACCTGGCCATAAACATGTATGTACTCACACAGTCACTCTACAGTCCACAAGAATTCAACTGTCCAACACGGTAGCACTCTGCATTTGCATGGTGGTACTATGTTAGCCGGTCTGAAATGCTCGAGGGCAACCTTCTCTGCCTGTTGGTTTCGGCGGCTTTTTCCCTGCCTGGCTGTGTCTACCGTATTATCCGGCTATGGGCCAAAACTAAGAGCAACTCTAACCTAAATCTCTATATTTTCTCCTTAAATCACTTATTTAGAGATAGTATAAAAATTAGGAACATCCTATATCAAATTTGTCTCCAACCCACACTCCCTATTACTCACCCCTATTATTTATCTAAATATTATTATTACTATGCAGCTATGAATTAATGAATAAAAAAATATGAAGAAAATAATAAAGGGAAGGAGAAAGTCCCTAGATGTAGAGGTGAGAAGGGGCCTCCTTAGAATAGGAACTCCTAATAGGGGATTAGGGGGTGGGTTGGAGCTCACATTTTCCCAATTCTCCTTATAATTTAGGATAGGGGGAGGTATAGGAGGTGGGTTAAGCTTGCTCTAATGGGCTGCTTCCTCCAGTATGAAATAGTTGTCAGGTGAGAACATCATTTCACCTGAAAAGACTGTTGGTGTTCAAACTGGAGCCAACTACACAAGTGGTGGTTCAATAGACCATTAGGGGTGTGTTTGGTAGAGGAATCTGGTGAAGTCGAGTATTTTTAACTCTACCAGATTTGTGGAGCTGGAGCTGTGAGTACATTAAAGAGGTGTTTGGGACAGCTCCAACTCCACTAAAATCTATGGAGTTGGTGGAGCAGGGTATTTCTAGCTCCAGAAATTTGTGGAGTTGAAGCTGTGGGTACGTTAAGAGTGTTTAGGTTGATCATCTTGTTTACATTTTAGACTAAAAATATAAACTTAATTCACTTTATTTTAGCCTATAAGTTTCAGCTCTGAGCTGGAGCTAGGATCTGGAGCTCTCCCAAACAGGGCCTTAAGAGTGTTTAGATGGATTATCTTGTTTACATTTTAGATCAAAAATATAAACTTAATTCACTTTATTTTAGCCTATAAATTTCAGATATCAGATGAAGTTAGGATCTTGAGCTTTACCAAACAGACCCTAGACCTCTTGCATGCCTCCTTGTATTTTCTCCATATACAGTACCCTACAAGAAAAGACTGAAGACCGGCAAAGGTTGGTTCAGAAATCAGAATGGCAAAGGTACAAAATGGTTTAATTTGCAAGCCTGCTGTAGTGGTTTTCCGTTTTCGTGCTAACGCAGGGAAAAGGCCAGTGACCATTTCAGTAGCATTGTGCACGCAGGGAAAATAAGCACAAAACTTTTGTAATTCTCGGAAATGTCACTTGTAATGGGCTTGCCCTACAAACCCATTCTAAGGAACAACTCCAATTCTATTATATAAGAATATATGCTTGGAATATGGGAATTTCGCATAAATTCACGAGGAATAGTATGCCTTATTTAAATTTCATATCGTGAGTAACGAAACAAAGTATAACTACTCCTTTAAAAATTCCTGGATTCTCCGTTCCAAACTGGTCATCCTACGATAAACAATACACTGATGTTCGAGCCAAAACCGCCATGTCAAATTAATCGGCATTTGTTTGCAATACATGGCGTGAATGGCAAAGCCTTGACCTTAGGGCAAATGAGATATCATATGATTGAAGCATAATTCACAAAATACTAGAGTTCTATATCATGAAAAAAAATTTCAAGAAGCACAAAAGTTTTTATCTGAATGCCTTTTCAAGATCAATAAAAGCAATTTGTTTCGCTAACCTGAATGGTTGAAACCACTACCACCATTCACAACAAACATCCGATGCAAAGTGTCCGAGCATACAAGGAAAGTTTATCAAACTTAAATTTCATATCGTGAGTAACGAAACAAAGTATAACTACTCCTTTAAAAATTCCTGGATTCTCCGTTCCAAACTGGTCATCCTACGATAAACAATACACTGATATGTCAAATTAATTTTCAATACATGGCACTCTTTTCTTTTCAAGATCAATAGCAATTTGTTCCGTGGTTGCAACTAGGAAAACGGTCTGGGTAATTCATAGTCCCGACCGTCAAGATCGATGAATTCAGATCCAAAAGAAAAACTATCGAGAAATAGATGGGTAGTACTCCGCATCAAAATAAACGGTAGTATCCGTATCCGATCGATGCATGCGGTCAAAAACATACGAGGGTAGGATACGGATGAGCACCGCAGATCCCGGTACTACCCGAGATAAAACAGTATCCGGTACTACCCGATCATTTTTGCATTTTCTAATGTGCTATTTTTTGGGATCACCGATGAGGCTAAGCAGCCCAATAGGCCCTTTTTCTTAGTGTTGACTCCCTAAGTGACTAAGTCCCTAACCCTAACGCCCGGTCCTGGAAAAGGCTGGAATCCCCAACGCCGCCTCCTGCTGGTGAATCGGAAGCTCTCATCGGCGAATCGGCCGCCCTCGGCGCCTCGCGGGTCTCTCGACGCTAGCCGCCACCCCAGGTTCACCGGCGAATTGGCCTCCCTGTTCGCTCAACGCCGGCCGCCGTCCCTGTTCGCTCAACCGACGCCGCTCCCTATTGGAGTAAGAAGAAGGTGAGACAAGAAGCTGCGGAAATGTGGAACCAGTTAACAGTTAGCTGATTCAAAAAATCTGGTGATACTCTGTGCTAGTACATGATTTGCCCGATCTGTTAGCAATCAAACTTTGTGCCTAGAGGTCATGACTCGTAAGTGTTTCTCTTACCATCATGGTGTTACACAAGTGAGAGTTTTCTTACCAAAGCTCTTACACTCTGGTGTTTCCTTTTTCAGGATATGTGATGTTTACTATATGAATATTTTTGGAAGTTAAAGCGAGCGGGAAGTGTTGAGGTATGGTGTGAAGCTGTCTTTCTTGTCTCTTGTTTTTATGTGCGTAGAAATATACTAAGTGTAGATTTTATTTTTCCATGTTTACCAATGATGTGTAATACAATTTGTAGCTCTGACTATTGGATAGTAGGGTTCGTAAGTCAAATGAAATTATTGACATATATGTGACTAGCATTGTGAGGTAGATTTATTGACACAGTAAAAAATTTAATTAGGTTCTTGCACTGCTGCATATGTTGACTTTACACCTTCCTTTTATTTCCTTCTGTGGATGGCCTCAATGTTTGTTCAGAGTTACTGCACAATGATCCTTGTTTTTGGTTTTTCAATTAAAGTTGAAGGAGTTGTTGCACAGAAGTGAAAATCACATTTGTGCTGACTGCAGTGCACCTGATCCCAAATGGGTGTGAGTGTTTGCATGACACACCGATGATTTAAGTTGTCACTATGCACTATTGACTAGCTACTGCATATTTGCATGAGTCATGATATTTTAAGTTGTAGCATTGGAGGACAGTGGGAGAATGCTGCATCCGTAGTTCTCAAGCCCAAGAAATTTCTTATTCGCTCAATGTTGGATATACTAAAAGCTTATCTTTTATCGTCATGTTTGTTGGACTCTGTTATTGTTGGGTTATGTATTAATTGGATTTTATGTGTCTCGTTGAACTCTATGTTAGATTATGTTTTACTTGGACTACTATATGTTAAACTACATGATTATTGAACTATATGTTTCATCACATGTTCTCATTCTACTTATTTCGCAGACTATCCGACAAAATATCCGATACTCGTTTTTACCCGCTTTAATACCGGTACCCGTTGTTTACCTGTTCAGAATATCCGTATCCGCACCGTGATCCGTCTCAGATTTTCATTACCTGCATCCCCGGCCCCGGAAAAAAAATATTAGGGTAGGATATGGGATAACCTACTACCCGCCAGATCCGATCCGTTTTCACCCCTAGTTGCAACTCGTGCACTATTTCTCTCCTTCAATCGCATCGCCCTTACGCTTGTATCGCGACGCTTTGCATAACGGACATACATTAATGTTCCGCATAGTCTTTGCGATAGAGTATACTGATCGCTTGGACAAGTATGTATTCTTTCTACTTCTAATCCCAAGGGACATACAACCTTCTTAGCTAGATACGTGGTTTTAGGCAACACGCTTCCTTCAGCGAGATGTCCGCTAAGAGATGTAACAACGCCGTGAAACTCTTGTCGGACCAACCATTGGTTGCCTTCAATTTGATGGCGAGAGAGCACCGTGTGCAACTTTGTGTATTCTCCCATACACCCGGAACAAAGGTTTCTCCGAATCCTCCATCAAACCCGTGAATTGATTAAACTCTCTCGACTAGTGTAGTTCTCTTCTTCGCATCGCGCAACATTTGAGTCAGATTAATGTCGCCATCGACGACCAACCTATCCTCATCGGATCTTAACGGGACAACATTAATACTAAGTAAATGTTGCAAACTTAATTAATTAATTTTAATATATACTCATACGTAAATCAAAAATTATATATATCCTCCTAAGATCAACATAAAAATTCTCATCTCCAAATTTCATGATCACCCAACTACCATATTAACTAAAATTTATTTATCATTCACATCCAACAATCTTAATTACATAAATTGCGCTTATATGCTTCATAAAAATTCACTAACAATACGCACTAATGGAGCAAGATGTATATGCGCAACAAAAAAAAATCATGGTAACTAAGAAAAAATATTAACTACGTAATTTTCATACATATCCTTCTAAGAGCAACGTAATAAATTCCTCATCTCCAAGTCAATTAACTTCATGATCACCCATCTATCACATTAACTATAATTTATTTATCATTAATATCCAATAATCGTAAATACATATATTTGACATATGCTTGACAAAAAATTCATCATCTAAATAAGGTAGAGAACTTAATCTAATCAAAGAAGGCTTTGCCACGTAAATGTATATCTCATGACGGTTCCATCTACCAACCGCCACATAAATAGTATCAATGGCGGTTTTTATTTAAAACCGCCACAGATTAATATTATCGCGTGTTTTTGATGCAACCGCCACAAATCAGTTCCAATGTTTTGTAGTAGTGCACAGATAACCATATCCATCCTTGAGCTAATTAAAAGCAACCGCATAAGAAAAAAAATAGTTTTGTGTGGTCACAAATTAGATAGGTAGCAGCAGCATATCGGAGATATATGCTACGCATTTTCATTCTCTTCCTTAGATGTAGGAGGTGTTTGGCATGGCTCATGCTCCCAGATTCGTGGTTGGAGCGAGCAGAACTATGCCAAATAGACCAGCTCCGAAAAATTCGTGGTGTGGAGCTAGCATGGAGCTAAGAAGCTCACATTACAAAAGCATGGAGTAGTTGGAGGGGAATTATTTTTTAATAATTTTTTTTAAAAATAATATGCTGAATTAAAAAATTATAAATATATATCCCCTATCGCTATTTGAATTAGCGACATGTCTCTATCGCCAATTGAAATGACGACAGAGAGCTGCGACCGTTGGCAACAGCTCTCTATAATTGTTGGTGATTGTTCTCTTTAACCATTGGCGACAAAATCTCTATCGCCATTTCAATTGACGACCTATTCAAACGTTGAAAGGGGTATATATTTGTAATTTTTTAATTCGATATATTATTTCTGGAATTTTTTATTAAAAAATATTATTAAAAAAATTCAACTGAAAGGGTCACTCTCACATGAAGCAGCAGCCCTAGTTAGTAAATACCCTCAGAGTTAGCGATAAATTACCCACCAAATGCCACCCAAAAAAACCCCAAACCTATTCGGCTCTCCTCTCCCGACTCCCCTCCTCCACTCAAACCCTAGAGGCAGCGACACATGGAAGACTCGGTGAGGATGGCCGACCTGGCTGGAAAGTGAAGCTCCTGGCCTCGACAGCTATCCCCGTAGCGACCACCGGCTTCCTCCTCCTCCGCTCCCCAGCGTGGCCAACCTCCTCTCCCCGGCGTGCGCCTCATCTCGCCCGCTTCTTGATGCACGCAGCCATGGCCACCACATCCTTATCCCTCCATGGACTCCCCTCCCCCACCGCCAATAAGCCCTCCTCCTCCTTCCTTCGGCCGCCGACGCTTGCGGCCACCGCCACCCCCTTGCGGAGGACGCTCACCATCAGGGCCATGGTTTCCCCTAAGCCCGGAGGCATGCGTTGCTCTGCAGTGGTGGGCATCATAAAGCTGGCCCTAGAGGCTGGGAAGGTGACGTCGACGCCGCCTGTCGGCCCGGTGCTTGGTGCCAAGGGTGTGAACATCATGGCCTTCTGCAAGGAAATACAATGCCAAGACGGCTGAGAAAGACGGCTACATCATCCCTGTCGAGATCACTGTGTATGATGTGAGCTTACACTGTGATTCATGCGCTAAATTTCCAATATATGAAGACAATTGGACATAAAGTGAAAGGATTTTGCTAGGTTGCTATGCCGGTGGGTGTGGTCAAATTCTATGAGAGTACAATGAGTGAGTTTTAGTATGTGCAGAGGTATGGCTTAATGTTATATTCGTGCTATGGACTCTTTACTTAGAAATGTCTATATGCAAATTTTAACATATTTATAGGGAAATGGGTCTATGAGTTGCTAGTTTACAGAAGTTATTTTCTCTAGATGCTTGCGTACCTATTTTGCATGCATAGAAATACTGATCCTTTATCCAGGGAAGTGTATATGGACCATTGTAAAACTCTTTGAAAAGACTAATCACTAGAGTTAACACCTAATTGGATTCTTTTGGTCTAAAGTGCATATACATACTCATAATTCATCCATTTTCCTATTTAGTCATGGAGTGTCTAGTAAGCTCAAAAGAGCACGCAGCCTGTAGGGTTCACCAAATTTGATGCTCTATCTGCTTTGTTCTAACTGTAGTTCTAGGCTTTCCATAAGAGAGTGAAGACCAGGCAAAAATATATCGAACCACTCCTGCTATTCTTGAAATATTTACAGTTTTTTGTTATGTATCATTTAATACTGTTTGTTGGATCACTACTAGTAGATTAAGAATATGTCATCATAGGTGCTCTTAGGAGTAATTACCGGTTCGCATGCATGACGCCAATGGTCGTTGTATGCAGAGTGAACGAGGCATAATTAATCACGGTTAATTAGAGGAAATTCAAAACAAAACGCATTGATGATTTATCTTGGTCTTCACAAAAAACTTATACGCCTACATATGGGAATGGAGGAGTATCATTTAATACCGTTTGTTGGATCATACTACGAATATGTCATCACGGCCAGTCACGCCATTATCGCTGTTATGGGCGCCGGCGATGATAATAGATATCACCGCCGTTCATGATATAGATACCGGTTCATTATACAACCGGCAATGATATTCGACTATCTCTGCCGGTTTATACTAGAATCCGCAAGTGATACTCGATTATCTCTGCCGGTTCAACCTAGAATCCGGCAGTGATATATGTATATCTCTGCCGGCTTATCTGAAGAACCGACAATGATGTGTAGAGATCACTGCTGACCGGCTGACAACGAATTACGAAAAAATTTGTAGATGTACTTCATAGATTACTCTATTTATGTATAAAATTGCGAGTTCAAATTCAATACATATCGGGACTTACAAAAAATTCTCTTTTTTGTAAGTCCTCATATGTATTGAATTTGAACTCGCAATTTTATACATAGGTAGAGTAATCTATGAAGTACATCTACAAATTTTTTCGTAGTTTTCGTGACTTTTATTAGTTGGTGTGCACGATGTGTACACGGAAGGCTCGTGTGCACATGATATGTTGCCTTCAAATATATAGTATATAAAGCGTCGTTAGATCATAATTAAAATATATTAAAGCATCACAATATTTAGGTTTTACAATAGTACATTCACAAATGTAGTGTGAGTACATCTCGCTCACTTTGGATCGAGGCTGTCGTCGTGGAACTCGCCCTTTGGACGATGACCTGTTCGTCAATGAATCCAGCGATATGCTCTTGAATTGCTAAAATTTCTTTTGGCAGTAACTTATTGGTTCTCATCTTGGAGCGCTGTTATTGAAGAAAAGAGAAATTTAATTAATGATGATAGATGTTAAATGAAAGAAAAGTAGGCATGAATGTGTAATTATATACCATGGCTTCGTTATAGCCGACACTCTTCGTGACAATTGCATGTAAATTTGTACATACGTAGTATGCGCATAAACTATTTCCTAGTCTGCCTCATGCATGGAAAGTCTCATTATTATTTTGAAAGTTGTCTGTAGGGAAGATGCGGACCACCTTTCTTGCAATACCGTGTGAATGCTACTGTGAATGATTTTAAATAGTAATTAACCTTAAATACAATAGAATAAAATATTACTAGAGTAATAATGCAACGATCGAGTTTACTGCTCATCATCTTCCAAAATTATGTTCATACTCACGAAGTTCTTTTTCATCGAGTCCAAGACAAAAACCCCGCTAGCTTCTAACTCGATGACGAGGAGGACCCAAAGGATAACTAGACATATATGTTAACATAGCCTATTAGTCCCACACCGTGTCACGCAAAAATAGTAAAACAATATTAGAAGTAGGGTAATACGTCATCGAAAGTTATAGGGTACAAGTACGGAGGTTTTGTTTTTCACTTGTAGAAAGTCTTAAATAAATAGTCTTCAACAAACTTTGGGTCATCACGACGAGTTTCTCGTTGACAAGCCCGGATCGAGAAATCCTAAATCTTCATCCTTATTTCTTCTACACATCGTATTCCATTCTACATATGTAAAAAAGAAGTTAGACATACAGTTGAACGGTAGAAGAATATACAATAATATAAATAGAGACTTACAAAGTCCACAGTCTGACCAGTGACGCGTCCAGAGCATCTAGCCAGTACAACATATACAATTCGCAGAACACTAACTGAACATGCCATCCCCATTGTGAAAATCCAAATCTTTGTATTTCATCGACCGCCCACATACCCTCTTGGCATCGCTTCATGTAATAATTGATGGACGCCCGTAATTTTGTTGTTAGGTTCTCTAAATCTTCCGGGGAGCCAGCGGTTGCCCCAAAATGTACTTCCATCTTAGACCTAGCTTGTAATTACGACGTTGTTCAAGAAGATCTTTTGAGCTTGCGACATCAACGCCAAAGACTAGCCATCTTCAAGTTTTGCTTTCGAGATGCGCCGTAGTCCGACATTTCGAAGGTTGAAGCCCGCCTGTCTCTTTGACTTTTGCCATACTCAAGAAAAACTCCTGCAAGATTAGCATCGACTTTAGTCTTCTCGGGTGATAGCACCTTTTGGAAGTGAGATGTTACCTCGGCCTTCGTTTGCTCTTTGCGTTCTTCTTCACCATATTGGCGGTAATTTCTTACGAGGTCTTTGCATTCACAGATGACCGAGATTTGGTACAAGACGATGCGGACTTCCGAGATGGTGCTGATGTTCGATTCTTCTTATGTGCCGGCTGAGGAGGAAGACTTTTCCTGGCTGGTGCCGGAGGAGGAGTTGGACTTTTTCTGGATCGTGCCAGCGGAGGAGTTGGACTTTTCCTGGCTGGTGCCGGCGGAGGAGTTGGACTTGTCCTAACTGGTGCCGGCGGAGGAGTTGCACTTTTCGTAGGCGACAGGTCTGCGTGTGGAGAGTGCGGCTCATCATCATCATCGTCGTTGTCGGCCTCATCGTCCGAGCCGAACATAATCAAGCTCTTGCGCCACGCGAGGAAGCCATGCACGTTTTCTCCAAGTTTGTTTTTTCCGTCCTCGCCAGGAATCTCTACCTCCATTTTGCGATATTGTCGGACTACACTGTCTACTTCGACCCTGGCGAATCCGGCCGTGATTGGCGGCGGTCAGAGAACTCGCGAGGAGGTGCATGGCCAAGCCCTGCCATCAGCCACCTTGATGGTAATGCCATGTGCGGACAAATGCAGCTTGCACGGTGTCGGTTCTTTGATGTCATCCACTGGAAAATGGAGTCGATGCTCTCCCGGAATCATTGTGGACGCGCAGCTGCTCTTAAGAACACCGTGACTGAGGTTCCGAGGGTCGTCATCGAGTGGCGGTCGTGAGTCGAGAGCTTTCAGATCGCTTGCTCCACAACTTGATCCAATTTTCGCTCTTCTTCCTCTAACGCTCTTGCCACAAAGATCTTGTATTTGACTTTGCGTTTATCTTCTCTTATTCTTTTCGGCCGCTTGTACTCCGATCGTCGGTGGGAAGCCTTCTTTTCCACGGCACCAAACCAACTCCTCGGGTGCGCCCAGATGCTCCTCGTTACCAGTGGCAACAATCGACTCATCATTCTCCTTTGTGGCCCGAAAAGCCCTTGGGAAGACTCCATGTGAGCATCCGATATTTTCTGCGACACCTCCGGGCTCTATCGCCTGAAGCTCAAGCTGCCATCTTCGAGATGAAGCCCCTCCCAAGCAACCGGTGCTTTGATCGTGCGATGAACTCGGCCGTCGCAGAGTAACGCCCTTGAGGGTTAGCTCTTGTTCGCGGCTATCCTATGCAGTATTTTCTTCACGTAGCCACCAATTGCCTAGTGTGTGAGGGTAAATATTCTTATCGCGTTAGCCTTGTTCTTCCGACTCCTATGTCTGGGCTTCTTCGAATTCTCAGACTCCACAAAGTCCTTCCAAAATTCTCTTATCTTTGGAAACATGTTAAAATTTGACGTGACATTCTTCTTCACATAGTTCTTATTCATTTGAGTCTTCCAATTTTTCCAAAGATGTGCACATGATACTTAGTGCACGTTTCTTTGCAACCAACTCGACCCTTGGGGAAATGGAATACGTGTTTTAGCTTGCCCCATAGCGAGTCCTTCAGTCATCGGGAACCACCCATCGATCACCTTTGCGGCGGTCCATGATCTATAGTCGATGGGCACGTTATCCCTAGCAAGTACTCCGCAGTCGTCCTCAGACGGGCGCCACGCTTAACGCTGGTATAGCGAGTTCTCCGACTTCCGAGAGTGGACTATGTTGTGAACGCCTTAGGCATCTTGCTCGGCCATGATCTGCTTGGCCGGCTTTGTTCACCCGACGCTTGAGCCTACAATTGATCTTGTTATTAGTCGTATGACCCTACAATATTTTGGGAATCACAACGTACTAATACTTTACCTCGCCCATGTTAGTCGCGTACCTTGGTCCATGGCATGGCGTCGACTTGGCCCATAGCAGGGCGTCGGCTTGGTCCATGGTCGTGGCGTCGACTTGGTCCATGGCAGGCGTCGATTTGGTCCATGGTCGTGGCGCCAAAGTTGCTCCATAGCAATATCCTCAGTAGCCCCATTAATTCCTCGCCGTCTACATTCGAGGGCCGAACTCCCTCGCACTTGTCCTCGATTCGAGGCCATTCCTAGCAATCCAAATGTTATTGGGTTAATTATCAATGTCTATAGCACTCCGTAAAGTAAAATTTTACGACAAATATAACATACATCAAGTCAAGAACCTCGAAAAATTTTAATACAATTTTTCAAAGAAGAACTCGCCAAGATAATACAGCTCCTCTTTATTCTCGCTTTACGGAGAAGATGTCGATTCGATGAAAAATATAAACAAAATATCGACACAAAATTTCGCAAGACCTCTCCAGAAAAATACACCCGAGCAAAGAGCGCCTCTCTTCGCTTCAACCGAGAAATGCGTCGGTCGGTGAAGCTTGCTATATAAATAGCTTATCATCGCCGCTCTGCGAAGAACCGCATGATAAGGTCATATTACGCGAAAATATTTATCACCGCCGGTTCTCGCGCAGTAACCGCAAATGATAAGGTCATACTACGCGCTAAAAATTGCGCTGCGTGGGAAAATACATATCACCGCCGGTTGAATATACGAACCCGCGAAGAACTTTAAATATCACCTTGTAAATTAAACCAAAGTAAACTTTAAATAACCGGCAGATAATATATCACTACGGTTATAGGTATCAACCGCAGTGATAGTCGATTATCACCGCCGGTTGGTAATACAAACCGCGGTGATATTATCAAGCATGCCCTTTCTCTCTGCGCGCTTGCCCATTCTCTGCCGCGCCAACCGTTGCGCTTCACATTCCTCGCCAACTGTTGTTCTTCCCATTCATAATCCACTCTTGTTGCGCTTCACATTCCTCTCGCCAACTATTGCTATATAATGCCACTATTGTTGCATGAATGGCAACCCCACACAATCCACTCTTGTTGCAAGAATGGCACCCCAAGAAGCGTGCACGTGTTGGGCAAAACCCCACTCCGTCGCTAGAGAAGGAGGAGGAGAAGGAGGAGGAGAAGGAGGAGGAGGTGGAGGCGAGGAGGAGGAAGAGGGGCACAGGAGGAGGAGGAGGACGACAGAGCGCATTTACGACAAATGCGGCGGTGGCGAGGAACTGCTGCGTTGGGGCAAGACCAACTCCGCGACCGAATCGGATTCGGATGAGAAGGAGGATGAGCATCGCCGCACATCAAGCGGCAGCTTTGGCGACGAGGAGGAGGACGACGACGACGAGTTTTGGATATAGGGCTTCGCGCCATTAGACTATTATAATTAGGACTAAATATGTAATGATGGACAAATTATGTTTTGTAATGTTATTTTAATTAATACATATCCCGCAAATTACAAATTTGCTTTCATATGTTCTGTTTTTTAACTAATTATGCTTTCATATGTTCTGTGCGAGATAAATTACAATGTTTCTTAAGTTCTGTATCGAACTAATAATGGGGAACAGTAATATCACTGCCGGTTCTATAGTGAAACCGGCAGTGAAAATGGTCTTATCACTACCGGTTTTACTATAGAACCGGCAATAATAAATCACTACGGTTTTACATATAAACCGGTGATATCTTCTTATCACTTGCCGGTTCTCTATTAAACCGGCAATGATATTACCTCCATTCCTGCGAAAAATTGATACTATTCTTATCACTGCCGATTGAAGTTTTAACCGGCAGTGATAATATTATCACTGCCGGTTGAATTTGGAACCGGCAGTGATAATATTATCACTGCCGGCTCGGACCTACCCGGCAGTGATGGGGGGTCGCGGATGAGGCAGTCTGTAGTAGTGGATTAATAAGTTATAAAGTTAGCCAGTAACTTTGCAAGATATGAAGTAGACACATCTCATGTGTTTTTGTCAGTTATGACACAAGACATAATCCCTGTGAATCTACTCGAAACTCGATCTAGTTTATAGTTGGGTGGTGGTAACAGGCTGATTTGTTTATTGTTGGGCATTACAAATGGTAAGGTATGGTTGTGGTAGGTCCTTTTGTCTAAAGAAGGTATAGTTATTGTACACTCTCGTATCCATATAGTTCAAGAAATTCGGTTCTTCGGGAAGAACCAAGAAAATCAAATTTAGCAGTATGCCTTGCTCTATCAGCAGTATGCCTTGCTCTATCTTTGTATTTTACTTTGTTTTGACTCTTGTTGCTATAGCCATTATTTCATGAATTTAAGTGGAGTTTTATAAATTTGGATATACAGCATAGATAAATAGGTTACATGTACTTGGTTACAACACATCATTGCTATTTGTGAGCTGTAGACTAAAAACAAGAATGTGTGCACGAGTTACCTACAACAGAACCTTATGTCAGCTATTATTACTTTCTTCCCATTGTTCAAGCAGCTCTCTTGTTAGCTAGGTAGATTTTTTAAATAATATTATTTTATTTCGAAATTGCGACATTAATACACGTAATTTAAAAAATTGCAGAAATAATATCCGGTCGCCAAACCGTTTGGCGATAATAGGGTAGTCGCCAAACGGTTTGGCGATAATAGGGTAGTAGCCAAACGGCTTGGCGACTATATCCTAATCCCGCATTTTGAACCGGTGACAGCCAGTTGTCGCTAGGTCAGGAAGTGGTCGCCACACCGCTCGGCGATTATTATATAGTCGCCACACGATTTAACGACTACTAGTAGTCGCCGAGCGGTGTGGCGATAATATCTCACTAGTACTCCGGCCTAAGTTCTCGTATTTAAAAAATTACAGAAATACCCTATAGTCGCAATTCCAAATTGACATACATCTTTGTCTCAATAGTCGCAGTTCTGTTGCGGATTGGAATTGCGACTCAAATCACTCGCGGCCACGAAACCGTGGAAATCGTGGCCACTTAAGGATTTTCGCAGCCCCGCGGAATAGGCCGGATGCAGTCCAAAAAATACGAGAAAAATCAAGAGCGACCTACGCAACGCGTGCTACTACTTACGTATGGGTGAGATAGTCAGACGTTGCCCCGGGAGGAAGTTGCGAAAATCGGAAAAGGCACTCGCGGCCAAGAAACCACAGAAATCGTGGCCAGTTAGGGGTTTTCGTAGGCCCGCTGGACAAGCCGGATACGGCCCAAAAAATACGAGAAAAATCAAGGGCGACCTACGCAACGCGGGCTAGCACTTACGTATGGGCGAGATAGCCAGACGTTGCCCCGGTAGGAAGTTACGAAAATCGAAAAAGGCATTCGCGGCCATGAAACCACAGAAGTTACGACGTCGAAAAATTTTGAAATTTTTTATGGAGGTTCCTGATAAATCAGTGATATTACCATAAAAATTTCAAATGTTTTTAAGATGTGAGGAATTTTTGAAAATTCAAACAATACAACTGTCCTGATAAAACGCTGGCCGACAAGTTTGAACCGAATGAAAAATGAAACAAACCACGTTAGAAAATTTCAAAATTTTATAGTCGACAACAACTCATGTTATGAACACTTAAATTATTTGTTGAACATATATAAGGGCACATACACCGAAAGTTCAGATAATAAAATAAGCAATAGATTAGATTATATTACAAGGGCATTACAACAGTGACGAAATTGCTTGAGGAACTAACTAAGGAAAGCATTGTTTGTCATGGTGGAACAAATGATCGTTCCGCCTATCTGGGTACAGCCAGAATGATGTCCCACATTTTCTGCATATTACCTGACCCGTGTTTAATTTGCGATTTGTCATCGGACACCGCTCAATCCCTACTATGAAAGAACTCCATGGGGATCCGCAGTTCTCCCAGCTGTCGCCGAATGGGTGGCCTATGCCGTACGTCTCGGGTGTATAAGACATAATTTTTTGGTCTTTTTTATGTGGATTTCTGCCCTCCCATATGGGCATGTCATCCCGATTCCCGGCGTCCCCTATGTTAATACCACCCGGGTTCCCGGTTGGTTTGCGCAACGCGTCAAGGATTTGTTGCGTGGTGCGGACCTCGGCCGGCTGCTTCCCCTTGTCCCTTCTTCTTCGAGAGGAGGAACCCTCTTGCACCTCTGGTGTGTTGGCTGTTGGCGGAGACATGCGGAGACGCCTGCTCTGTTTCGGCTCGCACTCCACTATATGGTGCAGGAGGTGTGTGTTGGGCTTATCCTTGGACAACCGGAAGCGTGCCCTGCAGTCAATGCAGTATGCCCGCTTTGGTCGTTGAATAACACCGTAGGCGTACTCGGGGTCTGGCTTTTCTGGGCGGTAGTGGCACCACGGAGAGGGTTGCTCCCCCCAGTTATCCCATATAGGAAGTTTGAGATATGGGTGGTACATCTCCGGGTCCACCCAGTTGAAGTAGCCGCACCATTCATCCTCGGCCAAGGGGCACCGGTAGAATCTCGGTCCGCTAGATCATCGTGGCGGTATCAACCATCGCTGCAGCCATGTTCGCAAAAGTCGGGCTTTGGTGGCCTCAGAGGAGGTTTCTCCTTTGACTTGAGCAAATTCGCAAGTTTCCTTTTGAACTCCTGTGTGCGATGAACTGGTTTAGAACTACTACTTTGTGAGTTTAACATGAGTATGTCGCATGAAACTCACCGATTGGTTGGCCCCTTGCCCACCGGCCCTAAGCTCTGGTCGATCTAGAAAAGGGACATATCCTGGCGGCCTCTCCCACCGGGTGAAGTTCTCGGGCGAAGCGGGGTAGGAGTCGTGGTAGTTGGAGAGAAATTCGTAGTCAAGTCGTTCCGGCCCGTCGATCCATTGGAAGAAGCAACACCGGTCCTTGTGCTGAGAAAAGAAAGAACGATGCATGAAATGGTAGTGTTACCCTGTATTGTGTGGATGAAAGCATCTAGGCCCCCATGTGGTTATGGTTTTGATAATTAATGACAATCACGCGAAAAAGACTAACGTCATTTGCAGTGGTTAAGTTGAAAACTGGAAAAGCTATCGTTCAAAGGACGTCGGATATTCACAAGTGCAAAAAGGAAGAAGGACGCGCAAAAGAAACAAGAAAAATGAAAGTATCAAAGAAATGAAGGTATAAAAACTTAAGTAGTATTTTCTAGTCTTTTCACCGATCTCGGAGTTGGGAAAAAGATCGGATTATCAGGATAGTCGCCGTACTATCAAGAGGGACTTGATATGGGTCTTTGAATTTTGAAAGTGCATAAGATATGGCTCAATACATCATTTATATACTCATGCATTCGAGAGTTAAAACGAAAACCGGAAAAATCCCTGAGTCCGGCACTACCGCTTGTGCCGAGCGGTAGTACCGCAATTGCGGTACTATCGGAAGATAGTTGGCGGTAGCTAAATTCCAGTGAGCTGATTTTTGGTTGCTTTTCTGGAAATCCCTCGGCCGGCACTACCGCTCGGGTTGGGCGGTAGTACCGCAAATGCGGTACTACCGCACCTAAGCCTGCGGTAGCTTTATTCCAGAGCGACTCCTTTTCCGGTCGGCGGTGCAGATTATCAAGACCCTCAAGGGCGATAAGTACGGCCATGTAGAAAAATCGTTGTAACGGTTACGTGTCAGCGCATTAAATGCCCGTTCTAGCCGTTACACCTCTGGAGCGGTACTACCGGCCCATAGAGGGCGGTAGTACTGGTCATGGCGAAAATTCGACAGTAAAAGTAAAAAACGGCTAGTTTGAGTGGGTGGGGGTTATAAATACCCCCTCACCTGTGCTAGGGCAGGGTTGGTGACTCCATTGAATACATTCTAAGCCCTAGCAACTCTCTCCACTCTCTTGTGCATTGAATTCTTGATTCTTGAGTTTTTTGGAGAGCTACAAGTGAGTGCATTGCATTAGTGAGCCATATTGATTGCACTCTTGAGTTCAAGCCTACGTCAAGTTTGTTACTCTTGGAGGTTGCCGCCTCCTAGACGGCTTGGAGGCGTGAGGCTCCGGTGATCTTCACAAAGGAGGTTGTGTGAAGACCCGGGCGGTTGTGAAGGCACGGCTCTCGCCTGGGAGCGGGAAGAGCTATCACTAGTGATCGGGAAGGTTCAAGCGAGTGGAGCCGCTTGAAGGAATTCAAGCTACCTCAACGTGGAGTAGGGGAGACCGGCAAGTCTTCGAGACCACGGGAAAAATTCTCTTGTCCATCAATTGTGGTTTGCTTGTCTTTACTCTTGTGCAATTCTAGCAATTTGATTCTCTTGTGCTACTAGCTTAGCTATTAATATACTTGTGTAGTGATATCATCTTGTGATCACTAGAATTGTTGAGTATTAAATTTGCTAAAATTGTCACAAGTTCTTAGAAATCATTAAACTTGCGAATTAGTGATAGAAAATTTTAGAAAAGCCTATTCACCCCCCCTCTAGGCTCATCCTCGATCTTACAAGTGGTATCAGAGCTTGGTCTCTCTATTTCGGCTTTACCGCCTAGAGAGTAAGGATGGCCAACGAGGGAATTTCAATCGGAAAAGCTCCCTTCTTTGATGGTACAAATTATGCATATTGGAAAATACGTATGACGGTTTACCTTAAAGCTATGAATCCTAACATATGGAGAATTGTTAATGAAGGTTATGTTGTGGTCGGTGATCTCGCTTTAACCCCGAAACAAAATGAAAGATATATTCATCTAAATGCACAAGCAATGAATGCTATTTTTGGTGCTCTAAATGCGGATGAATTTAATCGTATAAGTAATTTAGGTACCGCATATGAAATTTGGAATACATTATCGGAAATTCATGAAGGAACATCCACGGTTAAGGAAGCTAAATTGCATATGCTTAGAGTAAAATATGAAAGTTTCATTATGTTGTCTCATGAGAATATTAATGAAATGTATTCTAGATTAAACAATATTGTTAACGAGCTCAAGGGTCTTGGTACGACCTTGAGTGATGTTGATATTGTCGAGAAAATGCTTAGAGCTCTTAGGAGAAATATGAGACATTGGTCACCTTATTCCTCAACTCGCCGAATTGCCAAGAATGACGCTAACCGGACTTCTCGACAATCTCATCACAAATGAGCTATACAAGAAAGACAAGGAAGAATTATTAGAACAAAGCTCATCAAAGAAGAAAAACATCGCTTTCAAGGCAAAGGCGGAGTCAAGTGATGAGGAGTCCGAAGATGAGGACACCGAGGAGGAAATGGCTCTCCTCGTGAGAAGGATGAAGAAATTTATGAGAAGGCGATCGAGCTTTAGCGGTCCGCAAAGGTACAAGAAAGGATAAAATTCTAACACTAACCGGTATGCAAATATCCGGTGTTATGAATGTGATGAAAAGGGACACATAGCCTCGCATTGCCCTAAGAAGAAGGATGACAAAGACAAATCACCTAAGAAGAAGAAATTCTTTCAAGGCAAGAAGAAGCTATTCAAGAAATTCCAAAAGGATGGCAAGGGTGAAGCTCATATTAGAGAATGGGATTCCAAAGAAGAATACTCGGACTCCAATTCATCCGAAGATGAAGCTCCTTCAAAGAAGAAGGGGCTTGCCGTCATTGCTATCAAAGAGGCTTCATCACCACTCGTCACTCCTTTATGCCTCATGGCAAGAGGAGAAACTAAGGTAAATTCAAATGAAGAAAATGAACCCTCGTATGATGAATTAATGGATATGCTTGAGGAATTAAATGAATATCTTGGCAAAGAGAAATCAAAATTTAAAGTTTTGAGAAAAGAGTTTCTTTCTCTCAAAAATTCTTATGAGGAGCTAAAGGAAGCTCATGAGATTCTCCTTGCTAAGAATTATTCAAAGTCCTCAAATGACATTGGAATTGCATGCAATATTGTTGATGATGTGTCTAGATTAGAAATTGACTCATGCTATGTGGAAAAATCAAATATAGCTACTTCATGTGATGATTTAATTCATATATCATGCTCTAGTGCTAGCTCATGTCATGAAAACTTAATTGTTGAAAATAATGAACTTAAAAAGCAAGTAAATAAATTAAATCAAAGTTTAGATAGATGCTTTAAGGGTAAGGACACCTTAAATAAAATCTTGGGTAGTCAAAGATGCTCCTATAATAAAGAAGGTTTAGGATATGTCCCTAAAAAGAACAAGAAAATAAATAAAAAGGCTTCGCGTTTTGTTAAATCAAATGGTAAATTTTGTTATAAATGCCATGAAATAGGACATCTAGCTAATGATTGTACCTTGAGTAAAGCATCTAAGGATAACGTTCATGATTCTTGCTATGTACTCAAGAAAGATAAGAATGGTAAAACATTTGCTAAATTTATTGGAACTCCAATATTTGGCCAAAGAAAGAAAGCCATTTGGGTTCCCAAAACCTTGGTTACTAACCTCCAAGGACCCAAACAAATTTGGGTACCTAAAAAGGCTTGATTTTCTTTTGTAGGTAAATTACAAAACCGGTGGACGGCATTGGGTGTTGGATAGTGGGTGCACCCAACACATGACCGGTGACCGGAAGATGTTCACCACCTTTGATTCGGGAAATGGACAAAATGACAAGATCACATTTGGGGATAATAGCAAAGGAAAGGTATTGGGCTTAGGTAAAATTGCTATATCAAACGACCTTTCCATTTCAAATGTATCATTAGTTGAAACATTGAATTTCAATTTGCTATCTGTTGCTCAAATTTGTGATCTTGATCTTATTTGCACTTTCTCTAAAAATGATGTTGTTATTACAAAAGAAGATGATAATTCGCTAGTGTTTAAAGGATTTAGATTTGGAAATTTGTATTTAGTTGATTTCACTTCAAATGACTCATGTCTTCAAACTTGCTTAATGGCAAAAACATCTTTAGGATGGTTATGGCATAGAAGACTAGCTCATGTTGGAATGATTCAACTTAAAAAGTTATTTAAAAATGATTTAGTTGTGGGCTTGAAAGATGTGAAGTTTGAGAAAAATCGACTTTGTAGTGCTTGTCAAGCCGGTAAACAAGTCGCTAGTTCTCATCCCTCAAAGAGTATCATGTCCACATCTAGACCATTAGAGCTCTTACATATGGATTTGTTTGGCCCGACAACCTATAAGAGCATTGGAGGAAATTCTTATTGCTTAGTTGTTGTTGATGATTATTCTAGATATACTTGGATATTCTTTCTAGACGACAAATCCGAAACCTCAAGTATTTTCAAAAGATTTGCAAAAAGGGCTCAAAACGAATTTGATTTTATAATAAAGAAAATTCGTAGTGATAATGGCTCCGAGTTCAAAAATACAAGAATCAAAGATTATTGTGATGAACTTGGAATAAAGCACGAATTTTCCGCAACCTATACTCCGGAACAAAATGGAGTTGTGGAACGGAAAAATCGTACATTAATTGAAATGGCAAGAACAATGCTTGACGAATATGGTACGTCCGATAGTTTTTGGGCGGAAGCATTAATACCGCTTGTCATGCTACAAATAGACTTTATTTGCATCGTCTTTTGAAAAAGACTTCTTATGAGCTTCTTGTCGGAAGAAGGCCGAACATCTCTTATTTTCGAGTTTTTGGTTGCAAATGTTATATTTTGAAAAAGGGGGTTCGGCTCTCAAAATTTCAAAGTCGTTGCGATGAAGGTTTCTTGCTTGGTTATTACTCTAATAGTAAAGCTTATCGAGTTTTTAATAAAAATAAAGGTTTTGTTGAAGAAACTTGTGATGTTGAATTCGATGAGACTAATGGCTCTCAAGAAGAGCAAGAAAATTTGGATGATGTAGGTGAAGAAGGCCTAAGAGAAGCAATGAAGAATATGACAATTGGAGACGTGAAGCCGGAAGTGGATAAGCAAGATCAACCTTCATCTACTCAAGTCGAGCCTTCAACCTCCGCAACACCAAGTCAAATTCAAGCAATAAATGAAGATGACAAGAACAATGATCAACAAGTTCAACCCCTACCTCAATGAATTCATCATGGTCTCTCCAAGGATCACCTAATAGATCAAATATTGGGTGACATGAGTAAGGGTGTTCAAACTCGATCCCGTGTCGCTTCCTTTTGTGAGCATTACTCCTTCGTGTCATTTTTTGAACCCACTCATGTAGATGAAGCATTAAGTGATCCGGATTAGGTAAATGCCATGCACGATGAATTGAATAACTTTGCTCGTAATGACATATGGACATTAGTAGAAAGACCTAAAGAACATAACGTAATTGGCACAAAATGGGTCTTTCGAAATAAACAAGATGAGAATGGTATAGTAGTAAGAAATAAAGCTAGATTAGTGGCGCAAGGTTTCACTCAAGTTGAAGGATTAGATTTCGGTGAAACTTTTGCACCCATAGCTAGATTAGAAGCTATTAGAATCTTGCTCGCATTTGCATCAAATTTTGACATTAAATTATTTCAAATGGACGTAAAGAGTGCATTCTTAAATGGACAAATATCCGAATTAGTATTTGTCGAACAACCTCCCGGTTTTGAAAATTCCAAATATCCTAATCATGTTTACAAACTCTCTAAGGCGCTATACGGACTCAAACAAGCTCCTAGAGCGTGGTATGAGCGGCTTAGAGATTTTCTACTCTCAAAAGGTTTCAAAATTGGGAAGGTTGACACTACACTCTTTACAAAAATAATTGATGAAGATTTCTTTGTATGTCAAATATATGTTGATGATATCATTTTCGGTTCTACTAACGAAGATTTTTGCAAAGAGTTTGGTGATATGATGTCTAGGGAGTTTGAAATGTCGATGATCGGAGAGTTGAGTTTCTTCCTTGGACTTCAAATCAAGTAACTCAAGATTGGGACATTCGTGAGTCAAACCAAGTATACAAAGGATCTTCTCAAAAGATTTGGCATGGAGGATGCAAAGCCGATCAAGACTCCAATGGCATCAAACGGGCATCTCGACTTGAACGAGGGAGGTAAACCGGTAGACTTAAAACTTTATAGATCTATGATTGGTAGTTTACTTTACCTCACCGCATCTAGGCCCGATATTATGTTTAGTGTTTGCATGTGTGCTCGTTTTCAAGCTTCTCCCAAAGAATGCCATTTAGTTGCCGTAAAGAGAATTCTAAGATATTTAAAACATTCCTCAAACATAGGTTTATGGTATCCTAAAGGTGCAAAATTTGATTTAATTGGATATTCGGATTCGGATTATGCGGGTTGTAAAGTGGATAGAAAAAGCACCTCCGGGAGTTGCCAATTGCTAGGTAGATCCCTAGTCTCATGGTTCTCCAAGAAACAAAATTCCGTAGCTTTATCCATCGCCGGGCGAATACATATCCGCCGTAGTGTTTGCGCTCAATTGTTATGGATGAGGCAAACTCTAATGGATTATGGAATAAGCTTTAAAAAGGTGCCTCTCTTATGTGATAATGAAAGCGCAGTTAAAATAGCCAATAATCCCGTCCAACACTCAAGAACAAAACACATTGATATCCGTCATCATTTCTTGAGAGATCATGTAAGTAAAGGGGATATTGAGATTAGTCACATTAGAACAGAAAATTAATTAGCAGATATACTCACTAAACCCTTAGATGAGGCTAGATTTTGCAAATTGAGGAATGAATTAAATGTCATTGATATCTCTAATGTGGCCTAAGTGTTTATCTTTTGGTTATTTATTGGATTTTGTTTGGTATTTGTTCTTTAGATGAGTCTCACATCAAGGGGGAGTAATATGCAATTCATATATATATCACAACCCCTAAATGTGGAAAATTGATGATTGTGCTATAAATATCTTTAAAAGATACAACTAGACCTTATAAGTCAAAATTACTTGGAAATAATCTATTTTGAATTTACAAAGTGCAAAGGGTTCTCAAATCTTCATTTAAAATTTATTATTATATAAACCCTATCTCTTGGAACTTATACCATATTATAACCTCTTTATGTTTATAAAGAAACAAAACTTTTGTTCTTTAAAGGCTTGATAAAATCCAAAATCTTGATCTATATTGATCTACTAAAAGCACATTTGAGTTTTGCCCATAGAACTAGAATTTCATATTTCTAGTCTCTTATGTGGTATTTCAACTCGAACAAGTCAAATCATTACTCCTTATTTGATTGTGTTTAAAGTTTTTGCTTTGTGCTTATCCTGCAGTCGGAAGTGATCTAATATTCAATCATACTCGATATATCAATAAATGAGCAAATTCGCAATCAAATCCTCGCCTTTTCCTGCGTCTCAGCCCTTGCCCTAAGACTACTAGGCCGCTTGACGCGAGTAATCAAGATTCTTGATTATCGGGTCCAGAGCTGATAGTACCGCCAGATCGAAGTTGGTGGGGCCACCTCTATTTCACTTGTTTCTCTCCTTCTCTCTCTTCTTCATTTCTCCTCACCAAACCGCCTCTTCCATTCCGTGCGGCTCCTCTCTCTCCCTCTCAAACCCTAACTCAAATCTCACTCCAATCTTCGTGATCTTTGAGGTTTCTTTGATTGGATTTGATCTTCGTGGTTCCCTCCTCCAAGAGGTAACAATTCCCTTCATCCTCTCTTTTTGATTCACTCTCATTCAAGCTTTTTAGGGTTGAGATGAAAAATTGAAACACATGAACTTTCTAGGAAGCTTGTGGCAAAATAGTGATGGATTAAACCTCAAAATGATATACTTTACCCCAAAATCCATGCTATTACAAATCTCTATGCTACATTGCCGAAAATCCCTCAAAACCTGCCATGGCCGTGCTCGGCCGGCACTACCGGCCGCTTATAGCGGTAGTACCGCCTTTACGGTACTACCGAGCTCCTTGAGCGGTAGTGCCGGCTATGCAGGGTTGACAGGTTTTCGTCGGATTTTTGTGACTCTAATTCCTCTTCCAAAATTCATGTGGTTCCTTTTTATTCAATAAATCCTCACTTGTTCAATGTTCATATCCCCACTTTCTTGAAATCCTTCTAGATCATGCCTCGCACTAAAGTTGCCGGAACCGGTCCTTCTGGAGGGGGTAAGGGTACGAAGAAGACGACTAAAGGTCGCGGTGTTCCCACACCGGACACGGACAGTGAAGAAAGCGAAAATTCCTTCACCATTGCCATGAGGACAAGGGCTAAAGGAAAGGGTCCTGCTGAGCCTTCCCAGGCTAAGAAGAGAAAAGTCCATGCACCTGCTCCTCAGATCACCGGCAGTGAAGATGAGACGGAAAGTGAGAATGAGGAAAGCTCTGAGGAAGAAGAAGAGGTTCCTCAGGTTGGGAGACATCGGAGTGATCCCTCGCAAATCAAAGGAGACGACTATTACGCGCTCCATGCTCAGAATCACTATCTTCAGCCTCGTTCTGCGCCCAACCCAAAATTCCACTCTCTCTTCCAACAAAAGGTATATGATCAAATCTATTTGGAGAAGGAGTTTGCTAATTAAATGTGGGTCAGTTGGAAGCACATCCGTGAGCAGCCTGAGTTTGTTGGCATTCCAGAACTTTTTGGAGGCGCTGGCCTGTATAACTTTCTTGGCACACGAACTGATTATCATGACAAGATTATCAAACAGTTCTATGCTACCCTCCATGTTTCTGAAAATCTTGAGCAAATCACCTGGATGACCGACACTGCCAAGTACACTGCCTCCAAGGATGATTTTGAGCATGCTTTGGGAATCTTCCATAGTCGGCATCCCAAGATCCATGACGAGCCTCCCTTGACCTTGGATCAGGCTTCTGAATTCTATGATCAAACTCATCCTTATAAGATTGGGCAGTCAGCTGGCTTGCAACTCCAACCGAGCATGGTCAACAAAATTATTCATGTCACTATTCATCCGAAGAGTGGCAATTTCGATGCTGTGAGAGGCCATGCTTGGAATGTCATTGCAAAGATCATGGCGAGGGAGAAATTTGATGTGGTGGACTTCATCATAAGGGAGATGGCTTAGTCTGCTAGGGATAGGGGGAAGACCATCTACTTTGCTCCATACATCATGGCACTGATCCGAAGAGTTGCTGAATATAATGGTGCCACCCCTTCTCCTCACAAGCCATACAAGCCTCGCGTTGCTCCATCTCAAGTCCTGCATCACATAGCCGAGCAAGCAGCTCAAGCAAAAGCTCAAGCAGAGCAAGCAGCGCAAGCCCAAGCCCAAGCCGCTCAAGCTGCCTTCGTGCCTGATGCCTACCTTGCTAGCCTTGAGACTCTTCGTTCGGATATGATGGCCGGGTTTGCACGTCAAGAATCATACATGCAGGGCCAGTTTGCACTTGTTATGGAACTTCAGTACAATAATCGTCAAATGGTTGAGGAGGTCCGTGAGCGCTTGGACATGCTTAGCACTTCTTTTGATCACTATCGTTCATATCATCAGTCCTATCAGCGTCGTCGTCCGGATGGCAGCAGTGTTCCTACTTCCTCTCACCTCAACCGCCATCCGATTGGTCTCCTTGGTCTCCTCCTCCGCACCTTTATACGCTCTGGCGATGATGAAGAGTAGGCTAAGACGTTAGCGATCCTTTTGGTCCTTGATGACAAAGGGGAGAATTTGAAGAATTGAAGTTATCATAGTTTTAATTCTCTTGTAATGAACTTGCATATCTTGTGTGGTTGTTGTTGGATTTAAACTCTTTGTGTTGGTTGTGTCGTCGTTTGTATCTTGTTGAATCTATATTGTTGCTTGCTGTTGCGTCCCGTTGGTTGTGAACTCCGTCTTGAAGTTCTTTCGCGCTAAATATTTATCCTTCTTATGAGTTTTGCATTATGCCATGTTATTTCATTTGAATTATATCATCTCTATTGTCATATAAAACTCATATACAAATATGCAAACTTTTATTGTTTATCCATGGCATATTTGTAGGGGGAGTCATGTTCTCATTTAGCAATATTTTGACTCAAATACCTTTTGTCCCTTAAACGACAAAATATTGCTAAATAAGAATCCCACGGTGTGAGTAATTAATTTTTATTGGTCACTCACACTAAATATCAATTTACTTCAATTCGATTATGAGGATTGTCATCAATTACCAAAAAGGGGGAGATTGAAAGCATCTAGGCCCCCATGTGGTTATGGTTTTGATAATTAATGACAATCACGCGAAAAAGACTAACGTCATTTGCAATGGTTAAGTTGAAAACAGGAAAAGCTATCGTTCAAAGGACGTCGGATTTTCACAAGTGCAAAAAGGAAGAAGGACGCGCAAAAGAAACAAGAAAAATGAAAGTATCAAAGAAATGAAGGTATAAAAACTTAAGTAGTATTTTCTAGTCTTTTCACCGATCTCGGAGTTGGGAAAAAGATCGGATTATCAGGATAGTCGCCGTACTATCAAGAGGGACTTGATATGGGTCTTTGAATTTTGAAAGTGCATAAGATATGGCTCAATACATCATTTATATACTCATGCATTCGAGAGCTAAAACGAAACCGAAAAATCCTCGAGTCCCACTCACCGCTGTCTTGAAGCGGTAGTATCGCAATTGCGGTACTACCGTAAGATAGTTAGCGGTAGCTAAATTCGATGAGCTGATTTTTGGTTGCTTTTCCGAAATCCTCGGCCAAGCACTACCGCTCGGGTTACGGTAGTATCACGCAAATGTACTATCCGCACCTAAACTCATGTAGCTTTATTCCAGAGCGACTCCTTTTCCGGTCGGCGGTGTGGTACTATCAAGACCCCAAGGGCTGATAATACCGACCATGTAGAAAAATCATCAGAATGGCTACGTGTCAACGCATTAATGCCCGTTCTAGCCGTTACACTTCGAGCAAGATTACTCTAGGCCCATAGAGGGCGGTAGTACCTACCATGGCTAAAATTCGCAAGAAAAGTAAAAACGGCTAGTTTGAGTGGGTGGGGTTATAAATACCCCTCACTTTGTGCTAGAAGCAGGGTTGGTGACTCCATTGAATACATTCTAAGCCCTAGCAACTCTCTCCACTCTCTTGTGCATTGAATTCTTGATTCTTGAGTTTTTGAGAGCTACAAGTGAGTGCATTGCATTAGTGAGCCATATTGATTGCACTCTTGAGTTCAAGCCTACGTCAAGTTTGTTACTCTTGGAGGTTGCCGCCTCCTAGACGGCTTGGAGGCGTAAGGCTTCGGTGATCTTCACAAAGGAGGTTGTGTGAAGACCCGGGCGGTTGTGAAGGCACGAAGCTTGCCTACCCGGAGCGGGGAAGAGCTATCACTAGTGATCGGGGAAGGCTCAAGCGAGTGGAGCTGGCTTGAAGGAATTCAAGCTACCTCAACGTGAAGTAGGGGAGACCGGCAAGTGTCCGAGACCACGGGAAAAATTCTCTTGTCCATCAATTGTGGTTTGCTTGTCTTTACTCTTGTGCAATTCTAGCAATTTGATTCTCTTGTGCTACTAGCTTAGCTATTAATATACTTGTGTAGTGATATCATCTTGTGATCACTAGAATTGTTGAGTATTAAATTTGCTAAAATTGTCACAAGTTCTTAGAAATCATTAAACTTGCGAATTAGTGATAGAAAATTTTAGAAAAGCCTATTCACCCCCCTCTAGGCTCATCCTCGATCTTACAGTGGACACCAGTAAACAATGTAGAATAGTACAAAGGAACAAAGCGAGAACAACACTCTAAACAATATAGAATAGTACAAAGTAAGAACAAAAATAGGACAACAGCCTATCAACCAGTCCCTAGTCGGCCGCACCCTCCACGATGACCCTCTTGACCTCGTCGGCCGAGGTGCATCGTCAAGAGGCGTGGGTGAAGCTCCACGATGGTCCCTTTGCCGTAGTCGGAAGAACATGAACGCCGCCGGTCGACGGTCTCGGGAGGCAACGTGTACCAGAGGGTACCGTAGTCCATTGCGTCAAGCTAATCGTCGGTTGGCAGCAATGGGCTGCGTGCCTCGCGTCGGTCTGGGTTGCATGGCTCGTCGGTCTGGTACGTGGGGTAGGCGTCGGTGCAGCGAAGGCGTCTGAATCGTGTACCAGCGAAGAACTGGTCCGTGAAGAAGTCCTGCTCGTCGTGGCCCGAGGAGTGCGTCGACTGAGAGAACTGTCCTCCACCACCCTCAACGTAGCCTGCACCTTCGGATAATAGCTTTTAATTGTAGTTACGTGATACTAATACGAAACGTAAGTAGCTCGACTTACCTGGCGTGGGGACCATGGTGGGAACACGTCTTTCGCCACCGGACCCTCCACCACGCTGGGCCCGAGGCAAAGGAGTGTGGAAGCCGCACTCGCCTCCGCTGTAACGAGGAGTCGGGTTAATGGGGTGCGAGGCACGACGGCGGTCTCGAGGTGGCACGGTCGGTAGCGTCGGCGCGCCGACAAGAACCCAGCTCCACGATCTGCCGCAGCCGGTCACCACGCATCCCGGGCCTCGCCATCTCGCCCGATGAGATGGCAACTCCGTCCGTAGCTGGACAAGACATCGCACCGTGCGTGTGGAGCTCCCTAGCGTGGTCCACCTGCCACACACTAGAAACTGATATGCATATGGACATAACGTCAAGAATACATAATATAATTTACAAAATTAAGACTTACCATGGCATGCATGGCCGCTCTGCTGGCACGGTACAAGTCACCACGCTAGGAGGCGTCTGGCGTGGGCGGAGGTGGTCCACCAGAGGAGACATGCACGCGTCCGGCACGCATCAGCAGCAGTACTCTGCTGGTAGGACGAGTCGTCGTAAGGTGTGGCCTCATCGACGACGTGCTGCTGCGCCTCGGCCCACTGCGCGAGCCATGGCTCCATCCTCTGTACCAAGGTGGGCAGGCTCTTCGGAGGGCCATGGGTGTGGACCCTGAAAAGAAATCCAAATTATTAGACATACGACGTAACTATTTATCATATTTTTGGTCGGATAACTCACGTGTGTACCGCTGCATGCACTAGACCCCCAAGGGCGAGGATCGGCCGTCAGAGGTTTAACTGTCGGAGGACTCGGTGCGGCGCGTAGTCCTCCATGAAGACGTCGAGGACGATCTTCCTCGTCGTCAGCCAGTACGCCTGGTCCCTATAGCAAAGCGCCGAGAGCCCACTGGCGCGCTCATCTGAACCTGACACGCGCTATAAGGGTCCCAGATCACCTGCTCTGCCTGCAGGTGGTCGAACGCCTCCGTGAAGGACTTGTATGCCGAACGTACCTGCAGTCCCGCCCACTGTGGCTGCGATAGGAAAAAAACTATGTGTAAGCACATGCGACTGCAAATAAAATTTGACAAATGCAATTCAAGAAAATAATTACCCGTCGCCGAGTCCAAAGCGAGCCCACGGTCGGCCGGTCGATCTCGTCGCCCCCGTACATCTCGACGGTGTACTGTCGCGGGAGGACTAAGGGTCGACCCACTGAAAAGCGCTCGAACGACCAAAGCTGGAGAAGTAGAGGCATCCCAGTAAGGTTGGCGGTCTTGTCCAACTTCACGCACGCGTCGCAGAGGGCGCGTGATGCGTCTTAAGAAGAACCGCCGACCCCGAGGACACCGGCGGACTGGTGCAGCTCGAGAGCGCCCGCGATAGCCCGTGCATAGGCTATTCATCGCGCGTCGACATTATGCCGCCGTGTGTGGTCGTGAACATCACCATCCTGAACAACCGAAGAAGGTAGGCCTCCAAGTGTCGGGCCACCTAGTACGCCGTGGGCTGCGCCGCCATGTGCTGCACCTGTCACAGTTAACATGTAGTAATATGTTAATAACGTTACAAAAAATTAGAAAAACATATACACGCACAAGCACTCACCTCGAACTGGGCCAACCACCTCCTCAACAGCCCGTGCTTCTTCCTGCCGAGGGGTATCGCCGGGTTAGTGTGAGCCACTCCGAGGAACCTCTCCTCCAAGTTCACTGCCACCCCGCAGGAGCCATCGAGGGTTCGATCGGTGCCCCAGTGATCGGCAACCCTGTCAGCATGGCGACGTCCTGCAGGGTGACCGTCACCTCACCGAACGGCAGGTGGAAAGTGTGCGTCTCCGGGCGCCAGCGGTCCACCAAACAAGATAGTAGGCTCCGGTCGAACGGAAAATGCCGTGACCACTCTGGACCGTCCTCACCACCCTCCGCCAGATCCTCAACCACGTCCTCAGTTGAGCCCTCGATCATCCGAACGAGCGGAAGCAACCCAGCACGTGCCAACCTATCGACAGGAAAAAACAGTCGTAGTATTGAAATATTAGTTAGACGAAATGCAACTGTGCGAGCAATGAAACATGTAAATGTAGTGCAACTCACCGGGTGTAGAAGGCTGGGTGGAGCCGCCATGCTCTGTCGGGTACACGGACCCGCAGCAGAGGCACCTTCTCAAGGCCCTCTGTGGTGTGGACGAACGCACGGTGCCGTCGGTCCAACGAAGAGTCAAGGAGTGACTCGGGGTGCGCCATCCCTGCAAGTAAACAGGAAAAAAGTACGGTTAGTAATATAAAACAAAAGACTGAGGAGTTCGACATAAAAAAACAAACGACAAACATATCAATACAAAAACATGACAAAACGTACAATCATAGTTAAGCATTGTTAAGCACATTGATCTTACACAGTGGAATACAAATTACATAATTCACTACATAAACATGACGGAAGGTCCAATATACCCGCAAATACCTAACATAGGATAAAATGATACATATTACACAATTCAATACACATTACATAACACTACGGGCATTGCGTTGCCTTGTGCCCGTACTCACCGCACTGAGAACACCTCCTAACAGGGCCACCCACTTCAGATTCATCCATGTCATTGCGAATGAGCCTAGACTGTGGACGGCCAGCCTGCCCTTCCGCACACCTCCGCAAATTTGCATCCGATAGACATATGCGCACATCTCTGTTAATGGCAGTGAAATCACCATGTGCTCGAAAACCACGGAACTCACCGGACCATGTATTGATAGCATTACCCTTTAGGTAGAAAGGGGACACATATTGCGACGTGTTCATCCCAATTTGCCCACAAGCCGCGATCACATGCGAGCAGGGAATATGAAGAAGTCTTGGCTTGTTGCAGGTGCATTCACACCATCCAGTGGCCCCTTGGCCTAGGTTAACCTCGTGTGTAATAACGTGTGTCGGTTCCCAATCCCCTTTACATCAAGAGTCACTTGCGGTACTCGGTGACTCGGCTACGCACCATATGCGGTGAGCTTTCTTGGTGCGTTCCTCCATGTAGGCCATCATCGCGCGACGAGACGACGTTTGCAATGTCGTGGTATGAATCTGACCTCGCATGCCTTTTACGAAAATAGCCAACGATGCCGTGCAACATGCCTTCCGGGATGGCCACAAGTGGTAGCGGGACGCAGCCTCGATGACCCAATTGTAAACCTCGGCTATATTCATTGTCATGACACTGAACCTGTTCAAACATATCAGTTAGCACAATAACTCTAACTGTTCAATCGTCACAGCTATGTTAATTTAGTATACTAACCTGGCGCCTCCAGTGTCATGGAGCAATGCCCACTTCTCCAACGGCTCCGCCTCTATCCAGTGTGAGAAGCACTTAATGTTTCTTGACGATCGTCTCCTCAGATTTGGAGGATCGAGCGCTCCAAGGGGTGATAGCCTTTTGGGTGGGCAATCGTTCGGCGTTGCTGGTTGCTTCTTTAGCTCTTCAATCTGTGCGGTAGTGTGCTTATCCAACTCGGCCAATATCGCGTTGAACTTACGTGCCTAGTTCTGCTTGCATAACCTCTTAAATAGGTTCATCAGCTTCTTACTCTTGAACTGCCTGAAAAAATTTGCTCCCAAATGCCTCATACACCACCTGTTCTGCATGTCACGCCATGGAAACGGCTCATCAAGGTCCTCCTGTAGAGTCTTAATTGCCGAAATGATACCTTTATGATGGTCATGGATTATGCACATGTTGGGCCGATCACGAACTACCCGAACTTCAAATGTCCGAAAAACCACGACCCACTATCCGGTTCTCACCTCAACAAATGCAAAGGCCAATGGAAGTATGTGGTTGTTCCCATCAACCGCAATGGCCGTTAGAATCGCCCTTGTATTTCCCATCAGAATGTACCATCGACGACAAAGAATGGGCGAGACACGAATGACGCAATGCAAGGACCCAATAAAAAAAGCACGACGAAATATCGAGACCCTATTACCATCCACTTCACTTTCTTCAAAAGCGGTGTACGTGCCAGGATTGGTTTCCTTTAAGACATCAAGCACACGAGGTAGGTTACAATACGAAGCCTCATATGTGCCAAATCTCTTCTCTAATACCTTTTGCTTCACACGCCAGGCCATCGAGTAACTTATCTGATACTTAAATGTTCTCAACATTGCTTTCTGAATATAAGAACACTCAATGTCCCGCTTCTCGATGATCTCATTGAACATCACGCTAGCGATTGCAGCCGCATTCAAGTTGCGGTGTTTCACCAGAATATTTTCTAGTCTGCATGTGTGCCCATCTACTCGTGATGCAATCCAAAATGTCTCGCACTTCGGCTTGTATGCATGTACTCGGAATTCACATCCTTCGGTTCGCACTTCATTGTGTATCTATCTCGATGGACAAAACAACTCGAACTCTCTGCTGCGATAGTGCCCACAATTTCACCGCTAACTTCAACTCGTAATTATTTGCGAAAATTTGATTCATTAACGACATTGCTAGCATACTCCCAATGCGACTCATGCCCCCACAAAACTCCATACCGGCTTTTTTTCCTGTTCCACTCGTCCGGATGGGTACATCCGCTTGCAAGATTACTCTTGTGCATTTCATCATCATCTTCTCCCCTTCCTCATCTTCGTCGATGTCATCATCACACTCCAACATTTCAGCTTCATCTTGCATCGCCATATGGTCCACTAACTCCAATTGATCAACAAGTTGCTCGATTTCCTCCCTTCATCTGCCTCGACCTTCGCGCTTGTTGCATCCTGTTATCATCCTCCATTGCTACCTCAATGGCACCACTTTCCGAACTTGTTCAACAGAGCCGATGTCTTTGCTTCCACACCGCTAATATTCGCCTCTTCTCTAGGCACGCTTTGCACCAAACATTACACATTCAAGGCTATATTCCTTGCACCACCTTAACCATTTCTACCACAAGTACGTCCGATCTACTTTCTTCAACTCCCACAGAGCCGGGTCACCCTTACTACGCGTGAATACGGTTTGAATGGTAACAGAGTAAACACTTGGATCCAGGGAAAAATATTTGGTCAACCAAAGCTTTATATCACGGATGCTAACTCTATCGGGGAATAAGTGTTCCACCATTGTGACTGCAAAACTGCTCAAATCAACACCATTTTGCCCAATTTTTATTTCACCATCGCCATAATATACCCTAAATTTCACTGCATTCGACATTACTGCGATGACATAAACAAAATTGATTTTTAGATCACCACTAACGTTTAATATCACTAACTAAACAAAATTAATTTTATATCACTCCTAACATTTAATATCGCTAACCTAAACTAAACAACGCCAATATACTATCCCGCTACCAATACTACAATAATACAATACACATCTAATATCGCTAACCTGGAATATCTAATATCGCTAGTTACCAAAAAATATTAACTATAACGATAAAATTATATTACACATGTAATATCGCTGACCGAGAATATCTAATATCACTAATTAACAAGAATATTAACTACAATGACAAAATTTTATTACACATCTAATATAGCTAATTCACAAAAATATTAACTACAACTAATTAATTATATTACACATCTAATATTACTAACATTGAATATCTAAATCGCTAATATTCTCGCTAACATTGAATATCTAAATCTAAATCGCTAACATTGAATAGCTAATTCACAAAAATATTAACTACACAACTAATTATTTATAATAGCCACTATCAAATTTAAAAAAATTACACATCGACGATTTTACCTTCTTTTTTCTTCTTCTTCCTTCTTTCTCCCTCCTCTCTCTCTCTTCACCTCTCCCTCCCGAGCGCTCTCTCTTCCTCTCTCCCGAAGCGCCCTCTCTCTCTCTCGCTCTCTCTCACCGCTCTCTCTCTCCTTTCCCTCCTCTCTCTCTCTCTTTTTCGCCGACGCCGCCGCCGCTCGCTCTCTCTCTCTCTTCTCCGAACGAACGAGCGCTCGGTCGAATCGATCGTCGCGCGCGAGTACTAGTGAGATATTATCGCCATACCGCTCGGCGACTACTAGTAGTCGCCACACCGTGTGGCGACTATATAATAGTCGTCGAGCGGTGTGGCGACCACTTCCTGACCTGGCGACAACTGGCTGTCACCGATTCAAAATGCGGGATTAGAATATGGTCGCCAAGCCGTTTGGCTACTACCCTATTATCGCCAAACCATTTGGCGACTACCCTATTATCGCCAAACGGTTTGGCGACCGGATATTATTTCTGCAATTTTTTAAATACGTGTATTAATATCGCAATTTCGAAATAAAATAATATTATTTTAAAAAAATTCTAGCTAGGTACATTTAAGTAAACAAATGGTTCCTTACCTCTATTTTTCTCTATCCTGATTCGTAGGCATTGAAAAAGGTTCGAAAGAGTGACGGAGGGTGAAGGTTGGAAAAGTAACAGCAGATCAAGTACGTGCAATATCACAAGAGAAGTTGCTGGACTTGAACTACAAGACCATTGACTCAGCTATGAGAATAATAGCAGGCATTGCCGCTAAAGGCACCTCAACTTACTTTTAGCATATTCACATCCGTTTTGTTCTATGTAAAAGAGTGAGAAAAGAGGAAAGAGAAGAAAGGTGGCTCCTATTTAGTATTAAGCATTGTATGGAAGTATAGATAGATTAGTTATGTATAAGAGAGAAGAGATAGTTAATGCATGTCATCTAGAGCCAATCTTTATAAATAGCTATTGTATAAGTTAGCTATAATGCTTACTCTAAATGACATAGATGGAAGATAGAGTAAGCAGCTGACTTTGTTATTGTACTTGGTATCGATGTTGACGCTCCAATCCTGAGAACGAAGGACAAGGTGCTCTTGTAGTTTGTTTTGCCGGCACCATCAAATCGCCTTACCAATGGCCATCTGTAGATTTTGCTTCCTTTTTGTTCGCTAATCGTGCCTAGTGCTTGAAATTTTTCACTGGTCAGTCTGAGAGCAAGCAGTTGTCGTCTACTTGGCAACATGTAATCATTTACCTCGTTATTGTAAGAGTTCTCACATACTGCTGATATGTGTATTTGGCCCTAGAATTTTTCAACATTTTCTTGTGAAATCCTTATAATTTGTTACATCTAAGTAGGGGGTATTCAAAGCTTTTGTGCACCAGTCGATAGCTCAGTTTGTCAGGTCTGAGTAAAGATTTGACTGTCCCTGCTATCCAGTCTTCAGCATTGTAATCCATTGTTGTTTGTTTACATACACGAGGTTTTCAGCATTGTAGTACGAGACACTATCCAGTCTTCTAGATGAATAAAAGCAATTCTAACTCCAAAATGTGAAGCCTTTCTTGTTTCAAAAAAGTAGTCCCTTTTTTGCACATAATTCTTTTATTCTTAGATCTGGAGCTAACTTTATAGCCAAACACTTTCTCTGACATCTCTAGATTCTCAGTAGCATAGATCTAAGTAAGAAGCTCGATCTAGAGTTGCAAAATTTGGAGCCGGAGCCGTACCAAATAGGGCCATAAAACTAGCTTGCAATAACTACTCCCTCTCCTGAATAGATGACATTTTAGGATTTTGCACTTCAATCAAGTCACATATGACATTTTAGGATTTTGCACTTCAACCCAGTCACATATGAAAATGATCAAATTGCTCTTCTTTATTAGCCCAATTATTACCATGGATGATGTGTTACTCTATTCTAGGGTAAAAAAGTAACAGTGACAACTCTTGCAGCTAGGTAGGACTACGGTTATCAGCATTGATCGAAGCGGGTAGGTCGTGTACTGTGTCGAGCACATACTGTCATTTACAGCACTGTGTGCAGTGCACAATAGGCTTAAAGCCTTGCTGCAGAGAGGACCAGGGACCAAAGGGTGATCCATCTCACCAAGAAATCCTCAGAACAAGACAAGCGTGATCGGGGCTCACCGATTGCTTCAGAAAAGGATGATCAAACCGAGATTTTAAATTTCGATTTTGGTTGACATCTCGAAGGTGATTGGAATCTGAAATTTCGTCGAGATCTTAGAATTTTAGGTAAATTATAGATGAAATACAAAAACAAAAATTCAAATCCGGTTTTCTTGCACTGAAATTTCTGAGATTTTGGCTGAAATTGCTGAAATCTCAGCGAGATTTGCCGAGATTTTGGTGAAATTAAACTAAGCGAAAAATTATTCAAATGACATCGACATTTTTTGAAATTTTCTGTTGATAGTCATGACACATTAATAATATTTTCATAAAAATTTAATATGATTATCAAGCTTGCAAATTTTTAAAAATTTAGATAGTGCTACTGTCCTGATAAAAATACTGACCGACAAATTTGAACTGAATAAAAAATGGAACAAACCAAGTTAATTTTTTAAATTTTTTTGTGCATGGTTATGACATATTACTAATATTTCCATAAAATTTCAGATGATGATGAAGCTTGACAAATTTGTAAAAATTCGAACAGTGGTGATGTCTTAATAAAAACCTTACCAGCAAATTTTAACCGAATTAAAAATTCTTGAAACCATGTTATAAAATTTTGAAATTTTTTGGAAGGTTTTAATGCATCATTAATCTTTTTTATAAAATTTTTAGAGGATTATTAGTCCTGAGAAATTTTTAAAAATTCTGACAATGATATTGTCGTGATAAAAGTCTGATGATCAATACATAGCTTTGGTTGACCAAATAAAAAAGGTTTATAATTTTTGAAACTTTTACAAAAGGTTTCTAAGCCAATGCTTGAGCTATTATCAAAATTTTGGATCATGATTACGCTCGAGTGAATTTATAAAATTTTTAGAAGTGTACTATAAAGTTAGAAATTTTGACAGCATTTGGACTGATGTTCAGATTTTGAAGGTTACAATTGGAAACAATCAATATATATTGACATCACAAATGATAGGTATAAAATAAAATTAATACATATGACAATTCATCACATATACACCATAAATATAACCATACAAGAGCATATTCACCACATATATGAGCATGCAACGGTGGTTAATAAACGTGAGAACTACTTGTAAAAGTACGAATGACGCTATAACACAACGCTCAGCCTGAACCACCTAAAAGAAGCATAATTGAAGAATGACTATACAATATGTACATGTATTGCAAAAAGATGCATAATTAAAGGAGTAGGATCATGCAAAGTATGGACAATAATGCGTTTACATACCTGGGAGTAGTAGTATGTATGTGGTGCAAACTCCACCTCCTCGTTATCGACAATGATCTCGTGATACCTCCTCTTATATTGTTGCTTGTACTCTTCTCAGCTCAACATCGATAGAGGCATAGCTTTCCTATGTCGATTTGGACAAGTCGAATATTTTGTTGATAGTGGATTGCATCGAGGACCTCGCTGCACCACTTCTAAACCCCGATCCTAGGGTCAAACCTTGGCTCCTGAGGTAAATCTCTTCCTTCGAAGCCCTTATGGCTATCTTGAGCTGCTCTTACTCGGTAGGTAGTCTATGACCAAGGTGATCTAGTCATCGTAAGCCTCTTTCTTACGGAGAGCACTGCCTCCTTCTTCTTCTCCTGATCTCCATCGAGATCCATGAGCATGGCCTGCCTAACCACTTTAGGCATGCTTGGATAGGCCTTCACATCGTCGGCGCAGCCAGCTAAATGTTCCTTCAGACGAGCCACCCCTCCACCCTTCATAACATGCCTATAGTAGTTGCACTTTAACCAAGACGGTCCGATGCGCTCCCCATACTCCCATACGTTATCCACACGATCTGTCATTACGAGAACTTGCAAGAAACACAAAAGACGCCAATGAGGCAATGAATCAATAATAAAAAATATTATTTGTGATAACTAAATCTAAAGTATCTATTAACATCATCTTGGAGGATTCCACTGAAATGAACATTAACTCATACATGCCGCTAAGCCGTTAACACGTGGTTGCTGCTCATACATGCCACTAACACATGCTATTCTGAAATGTAATGTCAATTTTACCCATAACAGTCATAGACTCGTAGTCCTCTTTTATATAAGTAACACTCCATTTATGAATCGCTAAAGTTATGTACTTCTACTAGCTATTTATTGTACATGCTAAATACGAAAAGAGCTTACTAACTAGTTATTGTACATGTAAAGAGTATACACTAATGAACCAAAGCAAAATATACATCACCTTTCTACTACTATTCATACACAATCCTATTGATTGTTCATTGCGAGAGAGGAAAGTGAGTGAGTTGTGTCAAGAGTGAAAGATGTAGTCCACATTAAAATCAGTGTGAATGACATAGATAAATTAAATAACTCCTCTATGCCATTACTCAACAGCAACTCTAGCATAGTCGGTAAAGTCTAAGTCTTGCAAACCTCAAGTCTTGGGATTGAGTCACAACTACGACATATTTTTGTGCAAGTTTTTTGGCATTGTTTTCACATGCAAAAATTTTTGTGGATAGTCATGAAGCATCCCTAATGTTCCTATAATATAAAATTTTTAGATCATGATCAAACCTAACGAATTTTTAAAAATTATGACAGTGCTACTTCAGAGTTTTCGGACTTTAGAGTGCATGCTTGTACAATTTACAATTTTTGATTGAGCAACGAAAATAGATTTTAATTTTTTGAAACTTTTAAAGAAGAGTACTAAGGAAATTCTTAATCTCTTCTAAAAATTTTAGATCATGATTACACTTGAGAAAATTTATGAAATTCTGACACGATCACTATCTCATTATGTTCATTCTGTTTTTGATTTTTTAAAGATAACAAATGAAGTTCAATTCTTTTCAAAATTTTATGTATGATCCTAGACTTTTAGATATAGTACCATAAATTTTTCATAGCATGATCAACCTTGTACAATTTTATAAAAATCTTAAAGTGTTTCTGCTAAAATTATAAAATATCTAAAGAAACCCAATTTTTCAACAAATTTTCATCAAATATGACTTTCTTAAGGGTTATTCAGTCAAATATGGTAAAATATGGTTTTAAAAATCCAAATTCCATTGAATGCCTGAGATTTCGACGAGATTTGGCGAAATCTTATTGAAATTTCTGAGATTCCTATAGTGTTTTGACTTTTTTTCCAAATTTTTTTAGCCGGCTAGGATTTTGGATCATGTCCCCAACCGGAATCCGAGATCTCGGCAGAGATTTACAAAATCTCATCGGTTTTTAGACCTTGGATCAAACTAGGGAGGTGCATGGATCATCGTTCATGATGGATGTATGCATGGACTAATGGACCATGAAAAATGGAATAGATGGTCTCCTCAAGTTCCAACACGGCCGGAGACAACGAAGTGCTTCTCCTGCCTCTCGTGAGTCATGACAAAGGATTGAAATTTTGTCGAATTTTAGTGAAATTCTGCTGAAATCTCGGATTTCGAACCCTCACGAGATCTAAATTACTAGTAAAAAAATCTAAAAAAATCGAAAATGCTAAAATCTGGATTTTGCTTTTTTGGCCGGATTTGACTTCAATTACATCAATAACCCATAAGAAAGTGATCTTTGATGATAATTTGTTGAAAAAATTATTTTTGAAACATTTTAAAATTTTGGCAAAAGTACTGTTGGAATTTTATAAAATTGAAGATGCTTTGTGATGCTATAAAAATTTTATGGTACTATCTTAAGAAGTCTAGGATCAAATACTTTAACTTCATTTGTTATCTTTTAAAAATAAAAAATAGAATTAGCATAAACGAGGTAGTAAGAGTGTCGGAATTTTATAAATTTTCTCAAATTTGATCATCATTTGAAAATTTTATGGTAACATTAATGATGCATCAAAACTATCTATAAAAATGTTCAAAATTTTCTACCATAGTTTGAACTATTTTTCATTCGGTTGAAATTTGTCCATTAGACTTCAGTTACATTGTCCAAATTTTAAAAATTCATAAAGCTTGATCATCATCTGAAAGTTTTATGAGAACATTAATTATACATCATAACCATGCACAAAAAATTTAAATTTTTGTAATGTGGTTTTTACCATTTTTCATTTGGATCAAACTTGCCGGTTAGTATTTTTTTAGGACAATAGCAATGTTCGAATTTTTAAAAATTTCTTAGACTTGATAATCACATTTGTAGATTTGTCTCGAAATACTTTTTCATAATATTATAACTTTATTAGGTTCTATAAATATATTATAATAGAACTTAGTGATCAAACTGTGTTTTAGAGACCATGGTAGTATCTACAACGATAATTATTTAATTATCTACAACGGAGGAGTTTCACGAATCAACCAACCCGTTCGAACGTAGGCAGGAGTGAATATGTGATTTGAAGACGACGTTATTTATGCCTGGGGAGTCGAGGCGAGGCACCTTATGCTTTTTTCTCGGATGAGAAGTAGCGGAAACGCCGGAAACCCCACCTCCCACATGCGTGCACGCAAACAGGCAGGAAGGATTGGGCTGGCATGGCAACGACGGCCAGGCCAGGGCACGCACCACACCTAGGGATGACAACAGGCTATTCCCATCCTCCAGTTAGGAAGGGAGATTAACGTCACTGACACTCTTTAAAATTCATGATTCACTTATGTCACCCTGGTCTATTGTTGTAGATTCAGATGGACCCACATGTCATAGATACATTACTAAAAACCAATAAATTAAGTGTCGCTGGACCAATTTTTCCCGTTAGGAAGGGTGTAGTGTTAGTGTAGTATCTGAGACAGAGACACGTGTATGAGGACCCCATCTGTCATACCTGAACACGTCCCAGATGGGTGCCGACTGCCGAGTACGGGGGACAAGGCAACAACGTCTCCATCCTGCTGTCCCTGACGAGAGGACTCAAATTTCTAAGCATGAGAAGGTTTCTCTATCACCGTCCCGTTGTAGACGAATTCTCCAGTGGGAAAACAAAGAAAGCGAGAGGGTGGGACGTGGTGGATGGATAGGAGTCAGGACGGGACCTTGGAGAGCAGAGAGGTCGGCGACGGCGAGAACATTCTGCACGGCCAGTGTCGCGCGCAAGTGCGTCCCCGCCCCGCGGCGGGCCTCCTCGATCTGCCCCTTGTCGTCGTCGATCAGCTACCATCAGGCATCAGGTATGCCTGCTCTGGTGTGCAGAGTATACGCTCTCAGTCGTCTCTCACTGCACCGTCAGGCTACCACTGCCCACTAAGCTCTAGTGTGTAGAACTTCACTAAAATCTGTAGAGTATATTTCGCTCTCAGAAGTCGAATCATCTTATTTACATTTTAGCTAAAAATATAAACACCTTTATTTCAGTTTTAGATCCTGCTGCTCCTAAACAAAACCATAATATAGGGATTCGGCCGAGTGAATCTTGAGGCGTGGTGTACGGGTCCCGAGTGTTCTTTCGGCAAAAGCAGGCAGTAGCTGATGAGAGCAAAACCCTTACGGCCTTACTAATACAGTGGGAGCCAAAAATCTAGGTCGTTCAGCGCATATCAGCTCTTTCAGTATTTCTTCCCTACATCTTCGTTAAATCGTAGGTGACAAATTTCATGACCAAAATTCGATCGCCCTTGAACTTTGGCCAAAAAAAAAAAGAAAAAAAAGAAACGCAAAATTTTGACACAGTTAAGACTATCCCCAACGAGTTCCCGTCCCTCGCTTCATTCCCCTCGCGATGGGAAAAGGCACCCGACGGGATTCACGAGCGCGCTCCAGCGAGTTCCCGTCCCGGGCGAGGCGCGGAAAGGATAGGAGAGAGATTCCCGGTCGGGGGAGAATCTCTCTCCGTTCCCTTCCACTGGGCGAGCGGTTGGAGGAGGTTTCGCGCGTCGGAGCGGAAGAGTCCACGCAGCGGCGCGGAAGCGGGGGCGGGATTGTGAAGTCGGCGACGGCAAGTGCCGGTGGAAGGAGAACGAGGCAGCGGCAGTGGTTGCTGAAGAGGGCCGAGCTGGGCGTCTTCACTGGGCTGCACGGAGGCACCGCCGCATCCACATGAGGTAAAAAAATTCGCCCAAATTTCCTCCCCAATCTGATGGCCAATGTGCGATGGCGACTGGATTTTGGGGTGAATGGTGGAGGGCGTCAGTTGGGAGTGATGTCTGCTCTGATCTGAGAGTTTGGTGATTAGGGTTTGCCCCTATCTAGCGTCAGTTGGGAGTGATTAGCTCACAGGCACTAGAACCTCTCCCTGGAACTCGGGTCAGGAGCTGTACATTGAGATGAGCATTGTGTTGGCCTTTACTCATTCTTCCCTTATATTGTGATGAGCGTTCGAACTCAAAATTAATAAGCTTCAACTGTGAAATTAATAATGGTCTGGAGTTGCAGTGGTAAATCTGTCAGTGCTACATCTGTTCTTTGTCGAATTGTATGGTGCCCTGGTGGCCTGGGAGATACAAATTTACAACCGTGGTGCTCCTCTTTGAACATAAGGTTAATATATAATCTTGACATGGGGCAGGAGCAGCAGCAGCTAGGCGGGAAGTCAAAAGAGTTAACAGAGACTGTTATTTGGATTATATATTACTACAGAGGTGAAAGGTTTCGTCCTGTGGTCAATTTTGATGGGCTTGCTAGTTAGCTTTTAACCTGTAACTTGAGATGAACCTGTAATTTCTGATTAACCATGTTAAATTGTTGATTTAGCTCTTATTGTCTGTGCAATCTCCTCATTCAGTATTCCTCTCCAATGCGTGTAGTTATATCTGGATGCAGCCCATTATGTGGTTAATACGTGTAGTTATATGTACTCATTCAGTGATGATTAGTTGTTGCTACTGATTGTATATGTGTCATTCTGGTTATAGATTCTTGGAGTATGTATGGAACTCTGGTTATATGTGTCATTCTAGGTTATATGTGTCCTTCTGGTTATCATGCTGGGAGTATGTATCAAAATGTGGTAAGGATTCGCATGCTTAGAGTATATATGAAATTCGTGCTTAGAGTATATATGAAATTCTGGTTATATGTGTCATTCTGGTTGTCATGCTTGGAGTACATATCAAAATCTGGTAAGGATTCTCATGCTTAGAGTATATATGAAATTCTGGATTGTCAAGACGTAATTGATGCATAATCCAACACTTGATCCGAGGGCGGCTTCAGTCGTCCATATGATGTATACTCATCTTTGCATCTGAATCCATCACAGAGCAGCTCTATTCTTTTTTCTTGATGATTTGGTTTTATGTTATGTTTTTTTTCCCAGTATCAGGGGATGAAACCTTGAAATAAATCTTAGGACACCTTCTCACACAGTGCTATTACCCTGCGCTGTGAATGAGAAGGCATTTCTTTTCTGATGATACTAGACATGCTCATATTTTTTCTCGTTGCATCTCATGTTTGTTATTCTTTTGAGGTTATGTATAATCAGTTTAGCCATGATTTTCTGCATCTGTCAGGTGACATCTGTGCATTGCAAATATTAAGCCTATGATGATTAGCTATACCTGTTGGAATTACCGTCAGATTTTTAAGTGACGAAACTGTTGTCTGGCTTTCTGAGGCTTATTCCAGGCATAGTGTTATGCATGTAATGTTATACTTCTCCCGCTTTCTTTTATGTTGGTTAATTCTATTTCTGGTTGTCTAGATATGGTAAATATGTTCGATAGCTGTTGAATTGCACACTGTCATCTCAAATGGAGCCGTGTATTGAACTCACCACATTGCAATCCCAAACGGAGCCCAATGCTTATCGGTGAGATGTAAAGCTACCATGCACCAAAAGAGCAATTCTGGACTAATCCATATTCTCAAGGAATGATTGTTGGAATACCCACATACATATAAGTCTCTGGGAGAGAGGGGGAAAAAAAGACTAAGCCTATTGCAAATAACATTTCCTGACCAATTATTGTGATGTATCTCAATTCAACTTTCGATCTATTTTCTCCAGAAAGCATTATCCAAATTTGCTTGTACTATTGCAAGTAGTACTTTGTATGTGCCTCTCTACTGCGTCCAAACTTTTTGCATTTTTAAGGATACTAGTGCTTGCATTTCAGAATCTGTCCCCCTGGAAAATTTATCTCTGTGCAGTAAGCAACACATTAAAATTATGTATATACTATTTTTTTAACAATAATGCAAATAACATTTTTTTATATTACGCAACCTCATCTATTATAAAAACATTTTTTTCGTTCAAAAAATGTACGGAATACATCATAAACAAGTCAAATACACTCTCGTATAAAATACGGTACAAACTTTGGCGGTTAAAGTATATACTTAAAATATGGATGAAGGGATGGGAAGGGAATCTGGAAGGGATGCTGTTGGAGATGTATGCTAGGAAGGGATGGGAATCTGGGAAGGGATTCCCGTTAGGGGGTGGGAAGGGATTCTGGGAAGAGAAATCGTTGGTGATAGTCTAAGCGAGAAAGACGACACCAATTCCTGCTCGCGCGGCCCAACTGCGAAACGAACAAGTGACGGAGGAATTGCATGCAACATACCTAGCTAGCCGGCCAGGCCGGCCCTTCCCTGACTCCCTGCTCCTCGATCTCGTCGCCGTGCAGCGGCAGCCTCCTCCTATCACCGGCTCACCGTGTGCCGCACTGCCGCCGCGTGCAGGCCTCCTCCCACTATCACCGGCTCACCGTCCTCCGCCGGTGCCTGGCTGCCGCCCGCCGTGCCCAGGCCTCCCAGACGTGAGCGCCTCCCAACGTTTGGGAACCGAATGCCGAGTGCCGTGGACGTACTTCAGTAGCCCCCACGATTACCATGGCTCACAAATTACCGTCCTCCGCCGGTCCCACGCTCAGCGCCTGGCGTCTTGATTGAAGTTGTCGAAGCGGTACGACCGCCCGCCGAACTGCGCTCCACTTCGGCGGACGGCAGCGCCTTTGCCGCTGCTTTCATGAGCTGCCAATGCCGCGGCCGCTGCTGTTTGTGGCTGTCCCTACTGCACCAGATCGATCGATTGGTTTTTTAGGGTTATTGAGAACAGAAGCCATGACTGGTATGCTTGACGGGAGCAAAAACGAGCGAGTAACTTTTGCAGGTTTCTCATTTTTATGGTAAATCCTTCAAAAATCGCGATTTTTTACCGCATCAAGTCGGCTCGAGAGTTGAAATTGGTCGGAAAGCCAATCCAATTTAAATTTAAAATTAAAAAATTCAGAAAATTTGATGTTGTAAAATTTTCAAATAATTATCTGAGGATGCTAATGATGCTGTTTTTTAAAAATTATCGGATATATGTATTTTTTCAAAATTGCATTTGTACTCTTTGTCTTTATATATGTTCTTCTGTTCCTAGTTTTCTAGGGGCACTAAATGAAGTCTAATATTTCTAAGTTTTTTTGTGAGGTCCTGAGGCAATTTTAATGATGCTGTAAAATTTTTTAGGTGATGATTAGACATGTGTATTTTTTAAAATTCTGACAGATACTACTGTCTTTGTATATGCTCTTCCATTTTTGATTTTCTAGGGGTATTAAATAAAGTCTAATATTTCTGAAATTTTACTACATGATCCTTGGGCACTATTTATGATACCATTAAAATTTTAGGGCATGATCAAGCTTGTACATTTTTACAAAAATCTGAAAGTATCTTTGTTCATTTTCATTAATTGCAGTTTTTTTTTCCAAAGGTACTAAATGAATTAAAAAGTTGTTGATATTTCTCCAAGTATTTATAGATTAATTGGGATTTATTCAAATTTTCTAAAAATCGAATAAAACCGATCGAAAATCGGTGAGGAAAGTGACATCGCTTAGTTTGCTAATTTTTGACCAAAAACCAGTTTAAAATTGATAAAATCAGTCGATTTGTTATTTTTTTTCATCGCTTTTTTATCGCCAATTTCAAAAAAATTGACTTTGAACCCATTTGGTTTCTACTTATTTTCGACTGGTGGAAAATTGAACAAAAATCTAAATTCGATATTGTGAACCCTAGATCAGGTACGTGATAAATATTTCTGAAATGAGGCGAAAATTTTCAGTCACCTGCATCAACTTCCACCGTATTTTACACAAGTTCGTTCCACGAAAAAAAAGACATTCCATGTAATTCGAGAGCATATGAAACAACATTGGCACAGCTAGTAAGAAAATATGAGTTTTGGAATCAAAACTCAGCCTTGCAGCGAACTCAGTTCATGGGGAAGATGGGAGTTCTACAAAAGGAGATACAAGACGGTCTTAACAACCTATGACAACCCTTCTGGGTTGATCATGTTGTATAAATGTAGCATGTTCAAAACTTCTACTGATGAACATTGCTCTATTATTATTCATCCATCAAACGCCTCCGAAAAAAAGGCCCCCATAGAATGGCTGGTGTACTACAGAACAATTTTCGTCAACTAACATTGCAGAAACTCTCAATAAAGGCCCAACAATTTCCACCAAAATGTACCAACAACTCCCCAGATCACAGCATTAATTGCGGCTGTCGTAAAACCCAGCTTGAATACATCAGGAAGGTCAACATACCCCGCTGCACAAGGAAAACAACAGGTATTTAGTAAAAACAAATTATAAAGGCTTAAAAACACCAATAGGACAAACCTAATAGTCAAATAAACCAAAAGATTTTCTTCAATTGTCCGTTTGTATCCATTGGCTTGTGCTTTTCTTTCTTTATTAGGCTCCATTTTGAATTTGAATGTTGTTCTTCGCAATGATATGAAGGTAGTTATCAAATACACTCCTATACCTAGTGAAATATTGGTTATGTAATTTACAAAAATGAAACTGAAATAACACTACCAAATATCAAAGAACGGTTTGTCAATATGTGTGTATTTTTTTAAAACACTACAATACCAAACAAAACACTATCAGTTGATGAACTGCCCTATAAATCTACTTTGGAGTCTGGGAGAACAAACAAGGAGGGAATGTAAGATACAATCGTGTTGGATTGCTTGCGAAAATGGATTTTTTTTTGAATTCAAGTGGGTGGACAAGCAAAATTACCTCCATAGTATATAGCAGATTGCCCACTACTATAATGTGTTAGTGCACCGAAGAGATTTGAATTGTATGTCAAAGCAAGTGCCGACAGTACAGCAGGAACACCAGCTGCTAAATGCATGGCAAGAAATGCCGAGTATAAAGCTCCAACATGTGCAGTTTGGCTTGCGAATAGATAGTGAATAAAGAAATAGGAGGCCTGAAGAACACCAAATGCTGCAGGCCAACTCAATGAGAAAGACTGGAGAACCTTCGCAACACAATTTGACATCCATGATACAATCCCAAGGCTAGTAAGTTGCCCTGCCATTCCAACTAGAATGGCAAACCAAGCTAAGGTGTCCCAGGCAGACTTTTCATTCAAGCAATCATCCCAGTTCAGCACCCCGAGCAGAAGAAGAATTGAGAGCCCAATCATTGCAGCAACAACACTTGACAAACCGATAGCATCCCTGCACCACAAATTGTATAACAGATTATATAGAGGCTGCATTTTGACCAATACAAAAAGAAGTATACATTTCTGTTTATTTCTCCAAAAAAAAAGGCAAAATGGTTAATAGCAATTTGGGAGTAACTCCTAACTCAGGTTGCACTTTTAGCATTCTGAAGCGCTTCGGTTGATGTTTTACTATCCTATTTCTGATCTTGTCATCATACTGCATCTCAAGACAACATGTACTAAAATCTGTAGTACATGGAATTATGGAAGTGACAGCCAAGCATAAAGATTTTGGAATAACAGTAGTTAGAACATAGATGTCATAAGAAACAGAACTTGGATCTCTTTTTTAGCTACTATTGATTGAATCTTTGCTCGTGTGCAAATGTCAACAGGGTGCAAGCAATGAATAAGCTGCTATTTCAGAAAACTGAATTCTATAAATCATGTTGAACCTTTTGCCAACAGAAAACTTTAAGCAACTTGATAGTCATAATTGGAATGCTTTACTAATTTCAGACTGATAAAGGTGCCTTCAGACGAAAATGCTAGAAGGAACAAGTTTCTGCAATGCCGAGATGATAGTCCACTACAACTAACGAAGCAAAATAAATAATAAACCAAAGTATACAGAATGCAAGTCAAGAATTCTTTTAGTAAAAAAGAGAGAAAATCTTACCCGAAAATCCATAGTGAAACTGCAAGAATCATTGTACCAACCATGACCCATTCATTTCTTGTCACTGGGCCCATGTTGTCCAGTTTTTGTGCAGCTAATGCAGGGGCATCAGGAGTATCCTTTATTTCAGGAGGGAATATTTTGTACAACAAATAAGGTGTCGCTAAGAGGGAAATGGTGGCAGGCAAACTAGCAACCTTGAACCATGTTATCCATGGGTTTGCAATCTTGACACCAACCTCCTCGGCTAACTTCAGACACAAGAGATTTTGTGCAGCAGCAGTCAGGAAGAGAGCACTGGAGTTGCCAGATGCCTGTCAAGCAGCAGAAACCAGCAAAATACTACCATTGGTTATTTCTTAATGCAATTTTAATGGTTAAGAAGTGCAAACATAAAAAATAAAAGATACAGAGCATACATATACATGTTAACATATTAGAAGCCTAGAAGCAACTTATCGGAAGTATTTCTAAACCTTGTATTATTAGACACCACCAACACAATTTAGACAACACCACCATAGGCATCAACTTCTGCCCCTGCCACTGTGTTTGACATAGGCAGCTTGTCATTAACATCCTAGCAAAATGGATTGCGACCCATATCTTCTAATTGATACATGCCACTCCTTTCAGAGGAAAGGTTGTTTTCATGTAGGATACCATCAGAAAATGATCAATTTAGTATGAACCAGAATGCATGCTTCAGGGTGCATTCAGGAAGCGAATTAAACTCTTAATTCTCCTTAAAAAAAACTCTTAATTCTGGTAGTAAGACAGTAAATTCCTACGTAAAAAATTCTAATCTCAGGTGTAGAATATCCATTGCTAAGATCCATCCTAATAGCATCTGCAACAACCCATCCAATGCAAAGGTCATTAAAAAGGTTGTTCTGAGCACCTTTTAAGCAAATATGTCATAGAGATCGAAGGCATTTCGCTTAGTCCATTAAGATAAGATAAAAAAAACATTACTAGCTCCAAGCTCATCTCATGAATTCACACATTTGGAGCAAAATTCACGCATTTGGGCAAAATGCATCCCTCGTATCACCACAATTCATATGCAACATCTCAATTAAAAAACATAGCCCTTTGGCATCAGCATTTGCATCAATCAAGCAACTTGTTGTTTACCTGCAGCTGAGACTGCACAAGGTAGGAGCCCAGCTTCCTCGCCGATGGGTCATTCGGCTTGCTGCCTGCTGATAGCGACAGTGATTTGACAATGGGAAGGAACACCCCTCCGGCCCTCGCCGTGGTGCTTGGCATGGCCGGCGCGATGCATGCCTCACTGATGGCAAGCCCATATGACAGACCCAGCGTACTGCGGCCCAGCCACTTGACGAAGTAGGTGGCGACGCGGTCGCCGAGACCGGTCTTGACGAACCCCCGCGCGAAGAAGAAAGAGATGACGATGAGCCATATGACCTCGTTGGTGAACGCCCCGAACGCCGCGGTGAAGGGGAGCGTCCGTGTGGCGACGGTGGCGGTGAGGCCGAGGAATGCCCACGCGCCGACGGGGAGCGGACCGAGGACGAGCCCCGCGATGGTGGAGAGGAAGATGGAGAGGAGCTGCCACGCCTGCGGGGTCACCTCGGGGGGTCGCGGCGCGAGGAAGCGGACGGCGAGGCCGACCGCGAGGGAGGCGAGGAGTGGGAGAGGCTGTGCGCCGGCAGCCGCAACGGCCGGAGCCGGTGCGGATTTAGGGTTCGGGCTTGCGGCTTGGGCGGCCGATGCGGATGCGAGGATAGGAGGGATGCGGTTGCGAGGAGTGTGGGAGAGGTGGGGGGTGACGGGGAGGGTGAGGGAGAGAGAATTAGGTGAGGGTTGGAGGTGGAGATGGCGGTGGGGGAGGTGGTTGTGGGGAGTAGGGAGAAGGAGAGCCGGGCGGCGGGAGACGGCGAGGCGGAGGCGCTCCATTAGCGGCCGGCGTCGGGCGGCCGAGCGGGGGGAGGGGCGAAAATCGGAATGGGGTAGTGGTGGTTACGTCCGTCAGAGAGCCAGGCAGGATTTGATTGTTTTGTGCGGGGAGGCGTAATCCATCAGGGTTCTACTGACAGGTAGGGACAGTGTCTGAGTGCAAAGGTGGGACCGACATGTCAGTATCCTGTGTACACTTGGGATGGATGGTGTTTCTTGTGCGTATTTTCCTCGGACAGAACGGGGACTTCAACTTAACCGGGCGTGAATAATCCGATCGACAGTGTACGGTTTGGATCAGTAAATAGTATATGAAACAGTTAAATGTAACAGCATATGTTACAGTGTTTTCGACACATGTATTTATCATAAATAGTTTAAAGTTAAATGTGGTACATATGTTACAATGTTTTCCAGTATTTATGTCTATTTCCATGTGTTTCTATGGAATTCCAAGATCTGGTGGAATTGGGTATTCTTAACTTCACCAGATCCGTGGAGCTAGAGTTGTTGGTACATTAAGAGTGTTTAGATGGATCATCTTATTTACATTTTAGACTAAAAATATAAACTTAATTCACTTTATTTTAACCTATAAATTTCAGATCTCAGGTGGAGCTAGAATCTGAAACTCTACTAAACAGGACCTTAGTAGAGCTCTAGATCCTAATTTCACCTGAGATTGGATCAATAAATAGTACGATGACACAGTAAAATGTAATAGCATATGTTACAGTGTTTTCGCATGGTGCTTATGCCTGTTTGGTAGAGCTCTAGATCCTAATTTCACATGAGATCTAAAACTTGTAGACTAAAATAAAATGAATTAAGTTTATATTTTTGTCTAAAATGTAAATAAGGTGATCCATCTAAATACTATTAATGTACTCACAGTTCTAGTTCCACAGATCTGATAGGCTTAATAATACCTAGCTCTATCAAATTTACGAATCCGATAAAACTAAAATTCTACCAAACACACCTTTATTTTACTCGAAAGATTCGGACGTCCGCGGGGGATTGCAGGGATCCTGCCCATTTTGTTCCTGGATCGGGTTCGGTGCTTTTCTGTTCACAAATCACAAGTTTGTTAACACGCGGCCGTGCCAGCGAGGCCAAAATAGAAATGCCTAGTCGACAAAGAGATGGAAAACCCGAGAAGCGAGATGGTTCTGGTCCCCGTGAAGGCACCGGTGGCCACTCCCCGCGCCTCTCGTTGCCGGGGCCCTCGCCTCGACCCCTCCTCGTCCTCCCTCCCTCGGCAGCTCGGCTTCCTTCCCACCGCTATTTCCCTCCTAATATAAACCCTATCCCTCGCCGCTTCGCTCCTTCCTTCGCTTGGCGTCGCGTCGATCTCATCGCCGGCGAGAGAGAGAGAGAGAGGGAGAGAGGGAGCAGGCGATGGCGACCGCCGTGGCGTCGCAGCCGCGCCATCTCCCCCTCGGCGCCGGCGGCGAGCCGAGGGCGGCCATGTGTGCTGCCAGGTTGGGCCTCCTCTCTTCATCCTCTTCCACTCTGTCCTGCTCCTTCTACGCCTCCTGGTTGGTTCCCGTTAGCTCGTAAGTAGGTGGGTGGATTGCGGGAATGTGTTGATTGGAATTGGGTCGTTGCAAGGCGTAAGCGTAGCGGGTTGGATGAATTGGTCGCTGGATTGCGCGGTTGCTTCGGGCATGCGTCACCGAGGGCTGCCTGGTTGGTTTGGTAGATTGCCGTGATGGCTACGGCGGTAGCATTGCGGTCTCACGTCCTGAACTTAGAAACTGACCTTGGATTTCGTAACGTCCGCTAGTTATCGCTTTCTGTTTCTGTTCTGGTTTTCTATGAGCGATATGGCTGATTTGATATCGACACCGTGTGCGTTCTCTTATTGCTTTTGCTGGCACTATTGAGTGTCCTAACTAGTTGCTTTCCCTAGGGGCTTTGATTGGTGGAACAAGTTTGATGGGGTCTTACAAATATCTGTTCAGGATATACTATTGAGTAACAAAAATCTATTCATGATATAATTAATGAAGTTCATTTTACATCTTTTTAAAACTGTTTCTGAGTATTAACACATCAAATGGTATGTGTTTGCAGCACATCAAAGATTTATACCCTGGAGAAAGTATACGGATTCAGATTCGTATGCAGAAGCATCGTTGATCTAAGGAGTCTAAAACTCCATCCGCGCATTTCTAAGAGAAAGTGCTACTTAAGGAATTCACCATCGGAATGTGAGAAGATTGTTCACAGTGCTAGATGGCTGGAATTTAGGAGACAGAGGGTAGCCTTTCAGAGAACTAGAAGGTTAGTCCATATCATTCCTTTGGCTTCTCAAGATGATGGCAGTGGTGTATCTGTTAATGGAGTCCGCAAGTTGATTCGCAAAGCGGGATGGAGGAAATAAGGTTGAAATTGGATAAAGCATTGCAAAGCGAAGATATAAGCACCGGACTTGTCCAATCAATACATGATGCTGCGAGATCTATTGAATTGGCTTTCCTAGATCACAGCAAATCATCAAAAAAATCTTGGTTTCCAAAGACATGGCTTGGTGTAGATAACAATGCATGGATAAAATCACTGTCTTACCAGGTACATAACTGAACATTCTTCAGATTAACAATTGCCCTATGTTTTGTGCGAAGAAAGTGGAAAATCTGTCCAGTCTTCCTATCTTCTTATCCTAAAACGTGTGTGTACAAGTCATAAAAACCATTAATGTTGGAATTGACTACAACTAGGTTTCTCTTGAATTTTATTTTTTTGGTCTCCCATTCAGAAAACAAGCCCCTCAAATTGATTACAGCCAGTCAGCCAGTGAGGTACTTTTGATGTAGTCAGAGTCAGGATAATCCATGCAAATCTGATGGCATACAGATGTCTGGTTGGATGTACTTTGTAGCTACATGGCTTGGCAAGCTATGAAAAGGTTATCATTTGCTACTGAAGTCAGTAGCTTGTTTTGAAATGGTAATAGCTGTTAATAGTGGAAGTGATTTTGCTATGGGATATTTATCATATGTGAAGATGCTGCCACTTTTTAATCAACTTAGAGATCAATAATCCCCATTGTAGCTGTGGATTCGAAATTCTGCTGCATACAACTTGTCTATCATCTGAAGCCTTACAAAAGTTGTTTGCAGGCTGCTGTTGGCTCATTATTGCAAGCAATTATTGATGTTTCATCCATTGGGAACAGCAGAGATAGAGATATAAATGTATTTGTTCAAAGGAGGTCTGCCCTCTAGCTTTTGCCTTGAATTTCATGTCTAATTGCTCAAAAGTTATCCTTTTTCTGGCGTGTTTGTTTCTAAGATTTTAACATCTTGGAGCAAACAGCAAACTCTTTTTTTCCCCTTACCTTGGGGCAAATTGTGTTGAACTGAATGTGCACAGTTCTTGGAGAAAATTCCTATTTCATATGCTCTTACTTTGTTGACTTCATGTTTTACAAGTTTGAATCTGAACTGAAGATTTGCTCTCAGCAGAGCTTGCAAAATAATTGATCTATCATGATTCATGAATAAACAAAGTTACTGCTGAGGCCTACTGTGTTGGCCTGTATTGCGTTTCGCTGATCCAAAAGTAGCCTGACAGTGCATTCAATAATCAAACACATAACCAAATATTGATGGCAGGAATGGATAGTCCGAATAATCTTAATATGAAGTAATGTGGCTTTCACATGATTCAGAATTTAACGCTACGTTGTGCCTTGCTTTTCGGCCTTAACCAAAAGAATTGTCAGATGCCTTTGCATGTGCTAACACCAATCATGCAATGTCTTTCCAAAGCTGAAATCACTAGCCATAGTACATAATGTACTCCCTCTGGTCACAAATAGTTGTCATTTTGACAAAGGTGTAGTCAAACTTTCAAAACTTTGACTGTCAATATCTTCTTAAATATTTAAATTGGATACATGAAAATCAGATGTATAGATTTGTCTCAAGAGTACTTTCATAATCTTATAATTTTATTAGATTTTATAAATATATTATAATAAAATTAGTGGTCAAAGTTATGTTTTGGAAACCATGTTGGTGTCCAAAAGCAGCGATTATTGTGACCAGAGGGAGTATTATGCTTATGATTCCGACTAAAATTTGTGTTTTACGCTGAATACATTTTGATTTTGTTGCGTGATTGCATAAATGGAGATGATTCTCTATCTTTGTCGATATTGATTTTTTTTTTGTAGCATGGTGAATCGACATTGGATTCATCCTCTATATTATATGCAATAATAGAGTCCAGTTTCTAAGTTTTAGAGTTCGTGGGCGCCTATTTAGGGTATGTTTGTTTTGCTTTGGATTCTTCACAAGCTGATTCTGGATTGTGGCTTTAGAGAAGCTGATTTTGAATTCTGGTATTTGGTGGGTAATTACTTGAAACTTTCAGTAGCATTCTCATATTTGTATTCCTCGGAATCTCTGAAGCATATATGAAATGGATTGTGGATTCTAGTGTATACTTCACCAGATCCGTGAAGCTAGAGTTGTTGGTACATTAAGAGTGTTTAGATGGGTCATCTTATTTACATTTTAGACTAAAAATATAAACTTAATTCACTTTATTTTAACCTATAAGTTTCAGATCTCAGTGAGCTAGGATCAAGCTCTACTAAACAGACCTTAGTAGAGCTCAGATCCTAATTTCACCCGAGATTGGATCAATAAATAGTACGATGACACAAGAAATGTAATAGCATATGTTACAAGAGCAGATGGTGCTTATGGCCTGTTTTGTAGAAATTTCAGATCCTAATTTCACATGAGATCTAAAACTCAGACTAAAATAAAATGAATTAAGTTTATATTTTGTCTAAAATGTAAATAAGGTGATCCATCTAAATACTATTAATGACTTCACGATTCTAGCCCACAGATCCGATAGGCTTAATAATACCTAGCTTCATCAAATTTACTTAATCCAATAAAACTAAAATTCTACCAAACACACCTTTATATTACTCGAAAGATTCGGACGTCCGCGGGGATTGCAGGATCCTGCCCATTTTGTTCCTGGATCGGGTTCGGTGCTTTTCTGTTCACAAATCACAAGTTTGTTAACACGCGGCCGTGCCAGCGAGGCCAAAATAGAAATGCCTAGTCGACAAAGAGATGGAAAACCCGAGAAGCGAGATGGTTCTGGTCCCCGTGAAGGCACCGGTGGCCACTCCCCGCGCCTCTCGTTGCCGGGGCCCTCGCCTCGACCCCTCCTCGTCCTCCCTCCCTCGGCAGCTCGGCTTCCTTCCCACCGCTATTTCCCTCCTAATATAAACCCTATCCCTCGCCGCTTCGCTCCTTCCTTCGCTTGGCGTCGCGTCGATCTCATCGCCGGCGAGAGAGAGAGAGAGAGGGAGAGAGGGAGCAGGCGATGGCGACCGCCGTGGCGTCGCAGCCGCGCCATCTCCCCCTCGGCGCCGGCGGCGAGCCGAGGGCGGCCATGTGTGCTGCCAGGTTGGGCCTCCTCTCTTCATCCTCTTCCACTCTGTCCTGCTCCTTCTACGCCTCCCTGGTTGGTTCCCGTTAGCTCGTAAGTAGGTGGGTGGATTGCGGGAATGTGTTGATTGGAATTGGGTCGTTGCAAGGCGTAAGCGTAGCGGGTTGGATGAATTGGTCGCTGGATTGCGCGGTTGCTTCGGGCATGCGTCACCGAGGGCTGCCTGGTTGGTTTGGTAGATTGCCGTGATGGCTACGGCGGTAGCATTGCGGTCTCACGTCCTGAACTTAGAAACTGACCTTGGATTTCGTAACGTCCGCTAGTTATCGCTTTCTGTTTCTGTTCTGGTTTTCTATGAGCGATATGGCTGATTTGATATCGACACCGTGTGCGTTCTCTTATTGCTTTTGCTGGCACTATTGAGTGTCCTAACTAGTTGCTTTCCCCTAGGGGGCTTTGATTGGTGGAACAAGTTTGATGGGGGTCTTACAAATATCTGTTCAGGATATACTATTGAGTAACAAAAATCTATTCATGATATAATTAATGAAGTTCATTTTACATCTTTTTAAAACTGTTTCTGAGTATTAACACATCAAATGGTATGTGTTTGCAGCACATCAAAGATTTATACCCTGGAGAAAGTATACGGATTCAGATTCGTATGCAGAAGCATCGTTGATCTAAGGAGTCTAAAACTCCATCCGCGCATTTCTAAGAGAAAGTGCTACTTAAGGAATTCACCATCGGAATGTGAGAAGATTGTTCACAGTGCTAGATGGCTGGAATTTAGGAGACAGAGGGTAGCCTTTCAGAGAACTAGAAGGTTAGTCCATATCATTCCTTTGGCTTCTCAAGATGATGGCAGTGGTGTATCTGTTAATGGAGTCCCGCAAGTTGATTCGGCAAACGGGATGGAGGAAATAAGGTTGAAATTGGATAAAGCATTGCAAAGCGAAGATATAAGCACCGGACTTGTCCAATCAATACATGATGCTGCGAGATCTATTGAATTGGCTTTCCTAGATCACAGCAAATCATCAAAAAAATCTTGGTTTCCAAAGACATGGCTTGGTGTAGATAACAATGCATGGATAAAATCACTGTCTTACCAGGTACATAACTGAACATTCTTCAGATTAACAATTGCCCTATGTTTTGTGCGAAGAAAGTGGAAAATCTGTCCAGTCTTCCTATCTTCTTATCCTAAAACGTGTGTGTACAAGTCATAAAAACCATTAATGTTGGAATTGACTACAACTAGGTTTCTCTTGAATTTTATTTTTTTGGTCTCCCATTCAGAAAACAAGCCCCTCAAATTGATTACAGCCAGTCAGCCAGTGAGGTACTTTTGATGTAGTCAGAGTCAGGATAATCCATGCAAATCTGATGGCATACAGATGTCTGGTTGGATGTACTTTGTAGCTACATGGCTTGGCAAGCTATGAAAAGGTTATCATTTGCTACTGAAGTCAGTAGCTTGTTTTGAAATGGTAATAGCTGTTAATAGTGGAAGTGATTTTGCTATGGGATATTTATCATATGTGAAGATGCTGCCACTTTTTAATCAACTTAGAGATCAATAATCCCCATTGTAGCTGTGGATTCCGAAATTCTGCTGCATACAACTTGTCTATCATCTGAAGCCTTACAAAAGTTGTTTGCAGGCTGCTGTTGGCTCATTATTGCAAGCAATTATTGATGTTTCATCCATTGGGAACAGCAGAGATAGAGATATAAATGTATTTGTTCAAAGGAGGTCTGCCCTCTAGCTTTTGCCTTGAATTTCATGTCTAATTGCTCAAAAGTTATCCTTTTTCTGGCGTGTTTGTTTCTAAGATTTTAACATCTTGGAGCAAACAGCAAACTCTTTTTTTCCCCTTACCTTGGGGCAAATTGTGTTGAACTGAATGTGCACAGTTCTTGGAGAAAATTCCTATTTCATATGCTCTTACTTTGTTGACTTCATGTTTTACAAGTTTGAATCTGAACTGAAGATTTGCTCTCAGCAGAGCTTGCAAAATAATTGATCTATCATGATTCATGAATAAACAAAGTTACTGCTGAGGCCTACTGTGTTGGCCTGTATTATGCTTTCGCTGATCCAAAAGTAGCCTGACAGTGCATTCAATAATCAAACACATAACCAAATATTGATGGCAGGAATGGATAGTCCGAATAATCTTAATATGAAGTAATGTGGCTTTCACATGATTCAGAATTTAACGCTACGTTGTGCCTTGCTTTTCGCCTTAACCAAAAGAATTGTCAGATGCCTTTGCATGTGCTAACACCAATCATGCAATGTCTTTCCAAAGCTGAAATCACTAGCCATAGTACATAATGTACTCCCTCTGGTCACAAATAGTTGTCATTTTGACAAAGGTGTAGTCAAACTTTCAAAACTTTGACTGTCAATATCTTCTTAAATATTTAAATTGGATACATGAAAATCAGATGTATAGATTTGTCTCGAAGAGTACTTTCATAATCTTATAATTTTATTAGATTTTATAAATATATTATAATAAAAATTAGTGGTCAAAGTTATGTTTTGGAAACCATGTTGGTGTCCAAAACGACAGTTATTTGTGACCAGAGGGAGTATTATGCTTATGATTCCGACTAAAATTTGTGTTTTACGCTGAATACATTTTGATTTTGTTGCGTGATTGCATAAATGGAGATGATTCTCTATCTTTGTCGATATTGATTTTTTTTTTGTAGCATGGTGAATCGACATTGGATTCATCCTCTATATTATATGCAATAATAGAGTCCAGTTTCTAAGTTTTAGAGTTCGTGGGCGCCTATTTAGGGTATGTTTGTTTTTGCTTTGGATTCTTCACAAGCTGATTCTGGATTGTGGCTTTAGAGAAGCTGATTTTGAATTCTGGTATTTGGTGGGTAATTACTTGAAACTTTCAGTAGCATTCTCATATTTGTATTCCTCAGAATCCACAGAAGCATATATGAAATGGATTGTGGATTCTAGTGTATATGGGTGGACTGGATTATGAGAATCGATTCTTAGAATCGGGCTGTTTGTTTTTTATTCAACTTTTGTGGTCAGAATCCAGAATCCACAACAAAAACAAATAGGCCCTTAATGATCTTTAATATGATTGCAGTTTATCCCGGCTGCTCAGTCCTCTAGAAGGTGTTATCCAGAATGAGTTGTCTAAAAGGGAATCTACATTATATCAATGGTATTCATCTGATCAAAATCCTTTGGTGGTGAGGACATTTGTAAACACTTTCGAAAATGATCCACGATTTAACTCTGCAACAGGAATGTACGTTGTCATATTTCTTTTAGAATACCATGTTACGTTTATGATCAATAACTATTATAAGACTTATGGAGATGTTTCTTTTGTTGTCAGATGCTATGAAGGCAAGCCAATGAACACCAGTGAAAGTGATCTTTCTCTTCTTATGCTAGGTTTGATCTGTCTTGCTGCTATCACAAAGCTTGGGTCAGCAAAAGTTTCTTGTCAGCAGTTCTCCTCCATGGTCCCTGATATTATTGGCAGATTCATGGATATGCTAGTTGAATATGTCCCTCTAAGTAAAGCATATACCTCGACGAAAGATATTGGTCTTCAGAGAGAATTCTTGTGCAATTTTGGTCCTCGTGCTGCTATTCCTAAGTTTACTAATGATCATGGAGCAGAGATATCATTTTGGATTGATCTTGTTCAGAAACAATTACTAAAGGCGCTTGATCGTGAAAAGATATGGTCAAGACTGACAACAAGTGAAAGTATTGAGGTTGGAACTCAACAATTAAAAAACCTCTTTCATTCATCCTTATCCAAAGTAATTATTTACTCCTTACTGCAGGTTTTGGAAAAGGATCTAGCGATATTCGGTTTTTTCATTGCTTTAGGCAGGAGTACACAAGCATATTTGTCTGCCAAATGTCTTACTGATTTAGATGATTCAATCAATGGTATTGTAAGGTCTGATTGATGTGAATTTATAATTTCCATTTTCTCGTTTAAATGAAGTTTCGGTACATAAGCTTCAATATACCTGCTTTATTGCCTAAATATGATTTTGTGTTCACCTTTACAAGCTTACAATCATCCAGGTATCTTATTGGTGGGAGCGTGTTATATTATACACAGCTGTCCTCGATTAGTTCGTATCAGTTGTATGTAGAGGTTAGTATGCAGGCAATACACTGAGCTTCTAAATCTAATGCTACTCGGCTTTTGAAGTGTTTATATGACTTTCTCGCCTTCAGGTAGTCTGTGAAGAGCTCGAGTGGCTTCCGTTTTACTATGGTGACGTGCCAACTGCAACAATTGATACTGAAGATAGAGAAGAAAT